>BTHU01000016.1:104524703-104712203 GCA_036184795.1 Tokudaia tokunoshimensis | reverse complement strand
ACACGGCCCAGCAGCTAGGAGCACTTGTTCTTACAGAGGACCCAGGTTTGGATCCTGCCATGCATGCAGTTCACAACCATCTATAAGGGGATCTGATGCCCTCTTCTGGCCTGAGGATGTATATGCAGCAGAGCACTCATACATTAAATAAATAAAATTAAACAAAACAAAAACCATAGACCTATTTTAAACTCTAATGATTATGCTTGTCTGATGTTGAAGTCTCATGAGAACTGGCTAAGACATTTAATTTGTTTTTAATATTAGGATCTCATTCTGTTGGTAAGTTCATAAATACTAAGGTGTTGTTATTATGGCAAAATAAATAAATATCCATTTCCTCAATTATTAATTCTAACTCAACACCAAAAATATGCTACTATGAAACATAAGATTATTTGGATTTAAATTGGAGATTTTTATTTTTTTAAATATATTTTTTGTTTATTCTTTGTCAAATTCTTTAAAGAACCAGTGGATTAAGCTCTAAAATATACCACACACTGCACAAAGCATCTACAGATCATCAAAGGAACTTTAAGAACTGCTAGAAGATGTAAGGTTATCCTAGAGTAGAGAGAAGGGCAATCTCTTTCACTGTCTAAATCAACACTTCCAGGAATGTCACCTGGCTATATTTCCACATACACTTGCTTGCCGGCTCTCAGAGGAATGCTCCTATCACATTGGGAAATGCCTGGAAGGACACTATTACTCCATTCTATAGATGAGAAAACCGAGGCTTGAGAGGAGAGGATAATGCTGGTCTGGGGTCCACGGAACTGTGACCGAGCTAAGAAGCCCATCCTTTGTCTCTTCCCTAGTACTCAGCACATAAGCAGCAGCTCCTTCACTGCTACAGGGGTCAGTCCAGCACTTCAGACTGGAAGTCTCTGCTGAGTCAAAGAGCACAGCTCGGCTAGCCGGACTGCAGCATCAAACACCAGTATGAGTGGACTGAATAAACGCCACACTACTTTTTCTACCCTGGGTGCCCATCTGCAGCATATGATGAATGAGTGTCATTTACAGGAAATCAATTCATGCCAACCTATAGAATCCCTTGAGGGGATGAATGACTTACAGGTCTAAAGTCTCACTCAGACCCATGACCATTACATCACATGTAAAATGCAGTTTAAAATGGCCTTTCATTTTATTAAAGAACTGGAAGGTCAAGAAGCCGCCCTGAGAATCCAATCAGCCTGAGCCAAAAACAGAAGGTTTCACGTGGTTCTGGCCGGGAGACATAGACATCCTGCCCAAAGCGCACCTTGTGTAATCTTCAGTAATCACCTCAAGCCTCCCAGAAGCAGCAAGAAAAAAAATTACTAAAATACAGAGGAACATTCTACCTTATCAACTGTGCAAATTTAAGATGAATTGTTCCAATTCTTATAAGGCCTATTACAATGAGTGTTTATCAATAGATTCTAGTACTGGAGACATACAAAGTATGCATCTCCTGTGTCTACTACATAACTGTGTATCCCACATTTGAAGACAACATGGGTTTTCTGGTGATTATTAAGCACTTACTTTTATCAGATTTCAAATATAGAGTGTTCTGAGCATTTTGGAAGAATATATAATAAACATTGAATGTATATTTTTGTGTGCAAATAAACACACACATATGGCTAAATTAAATGAGGTAACAGTATGTTGTGATATTTATAACTCATACACACACATCTATACCACATCTCAATATTTGACTTATGAGTAAAGTCCAGAAATAGAGAAAGCTATTATTCTAAATCTTCAAATTTCTGTTATTAGTAGCATCCAAGTACAAGCATTGAATTAATAATTAAGATCAAGAGAACCTACATGTTTTCCTAATATATAACAGTTTATTTGGTAATTGTTAAAGAAAAACTGGATTTCTAAGTAGATGAATGGTAGGATACATACATTCTCACCTTAGTGAAAACTTTCCTTTTTCAGTTGAATCTGTAAATAGCAAGCTTTTGATATTTTATGTTTTGCCTGTTTGTCATCTTTGCTACAGCCTTTCTTTTGATGAGTCTTGCCAACCGTACCGACTAGAGTCACTGACAGTGGAGCTAATAGTAACAACTTGGTAATTTGTACAGGTTAAACAACAAGCATTCAGTAACGCATTGTTCCAGACTATAAGCCAACCATAAAGTTCACAGGCAATAATAACAATTCACACACAGCAATGCCCGGGAGAGCTGGGAGCCTTTCCATCCTACCCAAATACTGACCCAGTGAGACCACAAGTAACCTCAACAGTGACCACTAGTGAAGCAGAGTTGACAATTTAGCAGAAAATTATGATTACCATTTTAATGAATCATATTTTGAGTGAGCTTAAAAACAAAAACAAGAAATAAAAATGTAAATGTGACTTTTCAGATGTCTTCTCTTTACAATTATCACACTTTTATAATCAACTTTTTGATGAAAAAATCTCCTTCAGACACTGGAGAATTAAAAGAAGTGTTCCTAAATTGACTTGGTTAATATTTCTATTAATATATATTTAATGTTTCAGAGACTACTAATTTTTCACATCCTTGAACAGAAGGTAAACTATACTATCTAAAATTCAGATTGACTGATAATGCTGAAATAGTCTGTCCAGGATTAATATAAGTGTCCAGGAATATATTTATTGTAGAAATACTTGGGACCTGGAACTTATGTGCCTTGGTAATGCTGACTTGAGAGGTGTGAGCTGAATATTAAAGTTCCAGCGGGCATCTGAACACATGGATTTATGATATCTCGTCTAATGGCTCTGTAATAACCAGCGTTTACTTGCACAGCTCACTGGGAGTGAGGGGAGAATGGGAGGAAGAGCTCAGATACACTCTTTCTTCTTTGAAGAATGAAGACAACTGAATGTGGTTCTATTAACTTGGAGGACAAGGAGACATGGCTCTGTCTTTGTTTGGATTTTTCAAGAAGTGGACTCAGATAGCAATCTAAATGCAAGCAACTCATTTAATATGTATAATATAAATTTATTAAATTAATTTAGTTTGTATAGATTATACAATAGCTTAATTATATATTATATAAAAACTCTATATTATATAATAATAATGGCTTAATATACAGGACAAATGGACAATTAAAACTAAAATGAGTATAAATAAAATATTTACATATAAATATATACTATGCATAAAATATATAATAATACAAATAATTGACTAGTTGGCTATTAATGCAAGTCTTAGTAACTCTCCGTTGCTGTGAAGAGACACCATGATCAAGGCAAGTCTTACAAATGCAAGCATATCACTGGGGACTTGCTCACAGTTTCAGAGGGTGAAACTGGCCGGAAGTGCCAGTGTAGCTTGTAGTGGCAGGAAGCAGGCAAGCATGGTAGAGGCAATAGCTGAGAGCTTTACATCCTTATCCACAGACAACAGGCCAGCAGACACTGGGCCTGGGCTTCTAAAACCTCAAACCCACCCCTAGTGACACAGCTCCTCCAATCAGGCCATGCCTCCTAGTCCTTCCCAAACACTTCCACTAACTGGGGAGTGAGCATTCAAACATGAGCCTATCGTACCATCCTCATTCAAATGACTCCGATCCAGCAACCCATGAAACAAACTCTGCCAAGGGAGACCCATGGGTGTTTACACAGGAACTCCTGAGAACCGCCAGAGGGTAGAGGGATAGAATGTGACTTCCTGGCAGTGCTTACGGCAGCTCTGAGCACAGAACCCTCACATGGGGATAGAGAAAAAGTCAGAGATGAAGTTCTGAGTACCTGGAGGAGCCACCATATACAAAGCAGGTGCTAACAGCTATCCAGCATGCCCTTTGTCACAGATATGGACGGTCCTCCTGAAGCCTTCCAGTTCTAATGGATCTCTTCCCGGGCCTTCTCTTCTCCCCGTTATCAAGTCTCATTTCTCCACATGTGCAGGTCGTCCCCTGGTTTCTCCCTTCACCCCAAGCCTTCCATATACACATTTTTTAATCCAGAGACTAGCTACTCACTGAATGAATAGATTCCTATTTTCAGTTCTAAGGCAACACTATTTATACATACTCAAAATAGGAGAAAAGTGATGGGCAATTCTAATAAATTGATTTAATTCTAATAAATACATCTAATATATTGATTACTATAAAATACAGTAATCAATAACCGCAGTAGTCATCAGGTGAGCTAAAGAAACATTCAATTCACAGACACTAGCATCTTGTTTTACAACCTTCTTCACCTAATGTTCAGTGCGAGCTTTCTTTTGCTGACCTCACGCTGTTTCAGCTGTAGTATTTGTGGTGCATGGCTGTGTGCCCACTGCCTCCCTAGGACATTTCTGGCACCAGGCATGCCCCTGGCACTTGCCCTCATCTTCAACAGACTCAGCACTGGGAGGTGCCAAGCACTCCAATGGGCTCTAAAAGAGCAACTATATTTATAGCCTGCATTCAGACTCTTTAATTAAACAGACTTCTAAATAAAATGGCTCTTAGGAATTTAAAATCCATTGAATTATACCTGATATCAATTTGTAAACAGATAACTCAAATCTGAGTATATGTGAAATAAAAACCAAAATCCCAAATTCTTCTAGAAACTGATTCACTACCACAAAATTCACCTAAAGGCTCCCCCTCACATTTATTTATTATTTAGCTTTTCAAGACAGTGTTTCTCTGTGTAGCCATGGCTGTCCTGGAACTCCTTCTATAGATCAGGCTGGCCTCAACTCAGTTATGAGGAGTCCTCAACACCAGCACAGTGAGTGAGTTCTATTGAGTTCTACTGAGAAGGGCTGAGCAAGGAAGGCCCTGGCAGGTTAACAGGAGGTAGGGACCAGTCTATGTAAAGACCAAGAAACAGGCCTGGCCTGAGACACACTCGCCTACCAAGAAATAGATGATGGCAGAAGTAACAAATGAGGGGAGCCACTCAACAAGCAGCCAGTGTCCCCAAAGCCTGTTTCTGCAGCTTGGGATTTTTTTTACACAGAATACTGTCCTAGTTAGGGTCATCACTGTATGATAAAACACCGTGACCAAAAGCAAGCTGGGAAGGAAAGAGTTAAAATAGCTTACACTTCCACATCACTGTTCATCACAACAAGGAGCATCAGGAAGTCAAGCAAGGCAGGAACCCAGAGACAGGCGCTGATGCAGAGGCCTTGGAGGACTGCTGCTTACTGGCTTGCTCTTCATGGCTTTCTCACAGAAGCCAGGACCCCCAGCTCAGGGATGGCACCACCCACAATAGGCTGGACCCTCCCACATCAATCACTAGTTAAGAAAATGCTCTACAAGCTTGTCTACAGCCACAGAGGCAATCCTTTTCCTCAGGAAGAAACCCCTGGCACACCAGCGAGGGTCAATGAAGCCTGAGGCAGCATTACAAAGAATAGACTGGAAGCCAGGTGGCTCCAAATAAATCAGCCACGCATGGTACACTATAAAGGCTGAGCGAATTATCTGTCAGGAAAACCAAAGGCTAGTCAAGAAGGCACAATGTGAGCGCTAAACCTAGTCAAGGTGGCTGCTTTGTAAACCCTTTTCAAAGGACCCAGGGTCTCCTACATAATAGATCAATTGCTTAGGTCAAGTCAAGATTTTTGAGTTGTTTTTTCCCCCCAAACCTAAATGAGTAGACACCAGAGAGAAATGCTAATAGGGATCAGACACTGGGATTATCTGTCAGGGACTCAAAAGCCATGATAAAAAAGGCAGTCATTTAAAAAGACTATGTAGACAAATAAAGTTAGACAGGCTATCCTAACATTAGAAACACAAGTTATCTGAAAAGGAAACAAACCAAACTTACATTTTTACAAAAACAAGTAAGATTTCACAAACTTTTAAAACCAACTGAATTGGTTCAATGGGAAATTGAGGAAAAACGAGTAATCCAGAACTGGGGGACAATACAGCTGACTTTCCCCAGCTGACCCGCGCAGAGGAAGTGGGTGGGGACCATCCTGGACCGCAGGGCTGCAGTAACAAGAGAACCAGTCACTGAACCTCTAAAATGGAGGAGGAGGAGGAGGAGGAGGAGGAGGAGGAGGAGGAGGAGGAGGAGCGGCCGGAAGAGCAGCCAAACATATAGCAGCAGAAACGCCTCAACAAACCAGAGATCCGGAACCTCAAATAATGTCAAGTTAGGTAACAAGTCTGAAAACGAAGCACGGGGCTTGAGGGTAGCGCTAGGAAAATGATGCTCTGTCTGTAACAGAACACTAGTCACAATAGTCGGGGTGATGATCTCTCCTCTCCAGCCAGCAAGCTTAGAAGGAAATGGCACAAAGCACCTCGAGTGCCAAAACACCACACCTGTGGGTTAGAGCCACTCCAAGTGGAAGCGCCATCTTTCTTTCTTTCGGGAATGATCGGCACGGAAGGGCACTCTCAGGAAGCCAAAAAGGGTGTGAAGATACACAAATCTCAGCCGAGTTCCAGAATCCTCTTCCTATGCCCCAGTGGATGATTTATGTACCAAAGAGACCACAGTGAAGCACACGCGGGGGACAGTGAGAGGTTAACCGGGATAGGAAGGATGCGATACCTTTGTGGGGGAATTCCGTCCCTTTAAATTTTTAAATAATTTTATTATGTGTGTTTGTGTGTGTGTGTCTGTCTCTGTGTGTGTGTGTGTGTGTGTCTGTGTGTGTGCGTGTGTGTGTCTGTGTGTGTGCGTGTCTGTGTGTGCGCGTGTGTGTGCGTGCATGTGTGTGCGCGTGCGTGTGTGTGTATGTGTGAGTGAGTGTGCGTGTGTGTGTGTGCGCGTGTCTGTCTCTGTGTGCGTGTGCGTGCGTGTGTGTGTGTGCGTGCGTGTGTGTGTGCGTGCGTGTGTGTGCGTGTGTGTGCGCGCGTGTGTGTGTGCGTGTGTGTGTGTGTCTGTCTCTGTGTGCGTGTGTGTGTGCTTGCGTGTGTGTATGTGCGTGTGTGTGTGCGCGCGTGTGTGTGCGCGTGTGTGTGTGCGCGTGTGTGTGTGCGTGTGTGTGCGTGTGTGTGTATGTGTCTGTCTCTGTGTGCGTGTCTGTGTGTGCGTGTGTGTGCGTGCGCGTGTGTGTGTACGTGTCTGTATCTGTGTGTGTGTGTGCGTGTCTGTGTGTCTGTGTGTGCGTGCGTGTGTGTCTGTGTGTGCGCGTGTGTGTGTGCGTGCGTGTGTGTGTGCGTGTGTGTGCGTGTGTGCGCGTGTGTCTGTCTCTCTGTGTGTGTGTGTGCGCGTGTGTGTACGTGTGTGTGTGCGCGTGCATGTGTGTGTGTGCGTGTGTGTGTGCGTGTGTGTGTGTGTGCACACGCACATCTGGGGAAGCCAGAGGACGACCGTGTGCAGCTGTTTTTCTCCTTTTACCTTTGCACAGGAGCCGGGGCAGCAGAGCGGGTCGCAGGCTGGCAGGACAAGCCCGTCCGCCTGCCGAGCTACCTTGCAGGCATGCTCTCTTTTTCCTTCCACAGTAACTGTGTGACAAAAGGGGATGCTGCAGCTCAGCTTCACCATTCCCAGTTAAACATGTAGTCATGTTGTGACACTTGGTCTGCCTCAAACTACTGGAATGTTCACAAGTGGCTGCATAATGTCTGTCCAGATGTCTCATAGGTACTTCACAATGAGCTGCCATCAGGCTTCAAGCACTCAGGCAGATTCGGGTGTTGGTACCTAGTAACTCATTCGGAGTCCTCACCTTGCTTGGTCCTAGAGAGGCTCCATCTGAGAACTTTGAAATCTAAGACTCCAATGGAGTTTCTTGAGCAATGACATCACGCAATGCCATGCAGTTTCAACATAGAAAATATGTCCTTGCAGTTGTAATGGACAGTTATGATACTCTATGCGTGTGGAGAAACAAGGTTTGAACCACTAACCAGCTAAGTCTAAGGTTTGTGTCCTTTCCAATAAATTCCACCACCTCCCTGCAAAGTGAGTCTGACTGGTAAAGACCCAGCGACGGTCCGTGCCGCTGCCCATTCTAATGGAGCCAGAGCACAATGGCGCCCACATTGCAAGCTTCAGGTTTCTCAGTTCCAATGGTTCATAAACTGTTTCAAACGCGTGCTGTGTAATGCTACAATCTCGTCTCCATTCACCGGACTAACTGGATTAAACCCAATTACAGGCTCTACATTTTGTACATTCAGAGTTTGTACCAAAAAATAAAACTATAATAAAACTTTCAAGCTGTAATAAAAAATGCTTTATGAGACTGGCAGGCTTATGAGTCAGTTCACTGTAACAGCATCAGAGGAAAAGTGCGTAGCATCCTGATGACCAATCAGCACAGATGCAGACTGAAGAAAGCCTCATTTGCTTTCACTAGGTAATACAGAATAACTACTCTTTATCCCCACGGTGATGCTGCCAATGTTTCTATCGAATATAAGGAAATAATTTAAAATCAGGCATCAACAAAAGTAAGCCATTATACGAGGATTCTCTGTTCTTCTGACAACATGTTCCCATTACACTGTGCCACATGAATAGGTAGGTATGACAGCAGGAACAAACTATAGAGAGAGCTGTAAATAAAGCCCAGTTACATCTTAAAAAGTTGAAACCTAAATCATGAATTAAGTCTCACAAAGTCACCACTTGCAATGAAGGGAGCAGCGTAGTAAATGAGCTGAGCCGCCCAGCCCACGCCGCCCTGGCTACAGGGAAGGCCACCGTGTGCCGACGGGCATTATTTCTTACACAACCCAATCCTGTCAGATCTCCCTGGGATGTTGCATCTCCCTGGTGCAGGGTGCTATTTGAGAGCACAACAATGTAAACCCGAGGGTTCTAAGTCACTGCCTCACTTTGATTCCGACCCATTTCCCAGGAAGCAGGTCTGCCCTGTGCAGAGGAGAGCACCAAGCCTGCCCTTATAGAGCCTCCCTTACACTGATTCATCACATAGAAGGGGGCCTATCCTTTACCCAGGTAAAAAGCTACTGCTAAGCAACATCTTTTTATCCTCATTTTGATCATTACTCAGCCTTAAATACAGGAAAATTTATGAACTACATAACCTATTTCTAAAGCAAAGTCAACACCAGTTCACCTTAAAATGTAGCTACCCCAACATTGATTATTAAACATTTGATAGACCATGCCATGATCAAAGGTTCAGCTAGTGTGGAAAGATGGGGAGAAAGGAGGAAGTTTAAATACAGACTTAAATTTTTTAAAAAGTTTCATAATGCTTAACATTTGAAGCAGATAAAAATGTGCAAACACATCCACAACATGACATTTTAGATATTTTATTTTAAGGGGTATGAATTAAAAGTTTGTATAATTCTTAGGAGAAATAATTACAAAACACAAAATTACAACGTAAGACGGCTGCAGGGGCTATGATATTTGTAGTTAGCACACTGAGAAGTCATCGTTAGCCTTCCTTTTCTTGTCCACACAGGCTTCCGTTCGCTCACTCCACTGCCTGCGTGGCCGGCTTGGCACCTTTGTTCCACTCAGAGCTTTGGCCACAGAGTGCAGGGGATACTGAAAATGTCCTCGGCTTTGTCACTGAAGTTACCAGGGTCGCTTTAAAGGGGAGCATACTTGACGAATACACAGAGCAGGCTCCTCGTCTGGAACTCCCTCGAAAGGCTTCTGGCAACTGAACTTGTTTACAAGATCTACAGATCAATCTTGTTTACAAGATCTACAGATCAATCTTGTTTACAAGATCTATAGATTAATCTTGAACAATCTGCAAATTCCCTCCTCACACATGGTTCTTGGAAAAGACCTGCATAGCACAGTTCTTGGATTTGTAAAACTATTTTTATCTATCCTTCTAGAGTTTTAATTGATCTTATTTTTAAATAGTGACTACTATAGTCTCCTTGTGATAAATACCTGTTCCTGTTAGCACAGGAGAAGTAACAACTCAAACTTTTTCATTCATCTCAACTTGACATTTTTTTTTTTAAACTAAAACTGTTAGAGCCAACAGTGGAGAACACTGGAGAGAACTGAAGGTGTGCGCATGGCACCATGTTGACACGGGCTCTCTGTGCATTGTAGCAATGGAGTGACTAAGAGTAACTTGCGAGGACATACTGCAAGGTCAGGAACCACCTTAGCTGCCCATGAACACCACGTCACTGTCGCAGCCATTCCGCTGGCCAGGGAGGGTTAAAAACACGCTGGCAGAGGGCCGAGGACTGAGGGGAGAAGCAAAGTTTCTGCTTCTGGAGACAAGCCAGTCACACTGCTTGGAATGGACATGGCTGTGTTGTCCCAGGGGTGCAGCTACAGAAACAGCCTCTTCAAGCCTCAGTGTCCTTATCTGCAGCAGGAGCTGCTCTGTGCCTAATGTGAGCAGCAGGTGCATCCAGAACTGCACCTTCCCTTTACACCTCCTCCGTGTCGGAGAGCACAGGAGCCTCGGCACCCTCTGCCCAAACGCCCTTCCTTCCAAGCAACCGTATTCTACGCACCCTTCACCGGAGTGCAGCGGCAGGCCCTGTGGCAGGCACCCACAGAGTACATGAGGCTATGACGAAAGTGCCCCATATCATAGGTGTAAAAGCTTAAGCGAAATGTTAACTGACTGGCTTCAGATTTGCTTGACATTTGTGAAGTGTGGGCTTGTGAAATGTACGGTTTACTTTTTCCAAAAGTATATTTTCACGTTACATTATAAGAAGTATAAGCTGGCATACATTTATTAAATACATTCAATTTGCAAATGTTGGAAGTCATGTCCCTGTAGGTGAGCATCTTGACATTTGGAGGGAGGAGGAAAATAAAAACTTAGAATTACAGACTAATCCTGCCGGAGAGAGAGCAGAGCGACGCCGTGTTTCCTTTGGGTCAGAAGACAAGGCTCCGTCTCTGGTTCCGATCGGCAGGCACTCTGGCGCCTGCAGCCTCCCTCATGGTAGTTTGGACATGTGCTCACATGCGGCTGGTGTATCTAGGACCTCAAACTCCCTGGTACAGTGGTCATGAGCCTACTTCCCTGACACCAACCAGTCCAGGTCCATTCCTGCACGGACGGCCACATGGGGGACTGGTGACAGCTTTGGGGGACAGAAGAGTATAACTTAACTAAAATATGCTGGGTAACGAATGGTAACTATGAAAATATGATTGTCCCAGCATGAAGAAACTCTAAACCATGTCTTCCAGAGCTGCAGATCAAATCCAGAGCCTTGGCCACATGCTTTACAAGACCCATACTCAAGCACAGTTCCTGAGAATTCCCAAACAACTAAGGCAGTTACACCACAGAGCCTCAGGAACTAAATAACCAAACTCAAAGTCTCCATCTGAAAAAGGCTAAACTCCAACTACAAGCTTCTCCAGGCTTCATGAAAGCCAGGGCTCAATTTCCACTTTTGAACTTCTTGCTGTAAGAACAAAGCCACGGAGCAGAACTAAGCAGTAGGGTCTGGGACAAACCCAAGGGAAGATTACAGTCATACGAAACAGCCGATCTTCCTCACACATCAAGTTCTCCCTAGACAGATTTACAGCAAGCCAAAGTTACTAAGAAACTCCTCCCTTTAATTAAAAGCAAACAAACAACAAGAAAAAAAAACCTAATCTAAAAACACAAAAAAATACAATTTTTCTCTCTTTCAGCAAATTATAAATTGGATAAAATATTTATTATATAAGAAAGAATGTCAGCCAGGTGCAGTGGTGCACACCTGTGATCCTTTAATCCCAGCACTCAGGAGGCAGAGGCAGGTGGATCTCTGTGAGTCTGAGGCCAGCCTGGTCTACTGAGCCAGTTCAAGGACAACCAGGGCTATGTAGAGAGACTCTGCCTTAAAAACAAACAAACAAACAAAGCAAAACAAGACACACACACACACACAGAGAGAGAGAGAGAGAGAGAGAGAGAGAGAGAGAGAGAGAAAGAGAAACAATGTGTTTCCTTGTTTATTCTCTTTTTTACTTTGTCTCCAGACAACTAATACACTATTGGTAGAATGATGGTAGAGACTAAACTTTGGACAACTTACATTAAAATGTTAATGTCCATAAATGTCTAAAGGCACTTACAATAGCACATGGCTCTCTGTGCTGCAGGTCTCTATGGACTTCCAAAATAAGATACAACTGACAACAGGAATTGTCCCTCATAGCTTGTTAGGCTGGCTAGTCCAAGTTCAAAGCACCTGTCCCTCTCCCTCTGGCTCCAAGCTTCTGTTGGATTAGAAGCTTAGTCTTATGAAGTTATTTTACCCTATAAGAGCCCCGCCCTCTCTTACATTAGCAGTGAGAGTCAGGATGCAGGAGTGTGTGGGTCTGCACGGACACACCTGCTAGGGCACATAGGAGGGCTAGAGGCCAACCTTGGGACTTGGTCCTTCTTTCTACCTTGTTTGAAACAAGGTCTAGGCATTGTGTAGGCCAGGTGAGCTAGATCCCAGGGCTCCTGGAATTCTCCTCCTTGTGTCTCCCATTTTATCACAGGAACACTGGAAATCCATGTGGGTTCCAGAGACTCAGACACAGTTCTTCATGCTTGTGTGAGCGAGAACCTTACTTGCTGAGCTATCTGGCCTTCCAGATACTTCTCAATTAAGGAGGGGTGAGGACCTGAAAATTGACTAAGTATATAGTTACATGATTTACAATCATAGTTTGTCTATGAAGTGACCAACAGTTAAGCTATTTAATTTATACTGTTTTATTAGTGATTTTAAAAAAGCTATCTGATAGAATTAGAGACTTCAAAAGAGCAGGCGAATGGCTCCAGTTTGTACACACTTGGCTACAATAAATCCAGTTTGTACACACTTGGCTCTGTATAGGCATTGCTTTATCATCTTGCTGTCTCTCAGGCTCAGCACCAGCCTGCATAGGAGCAGCAGCTGCACAGAGAAACTGTAACTGGCAAAGGCGATCTTAAGCTACTCACAAGGCCTCCAGCACCTTCAAGTTCGTCGTCAGCCCAGAGCACCGAGACAGGCAAAGGGCTCCAAAATTCACAGATTAGTACATGCTTCCCTACACAGGCCACCCTGGTGTGCAGTTCTATGAGAAATTAAATAATTAAATACTGACAGAGGTACTATGTCCTTTCTCTGGACACTCAAAAGATGAACAACTCTTGCTAGAAAGAGGAAAATAACAACAAAAACCCAAACAACAAACCCTCACTGCCCCCCCCCCCCGAAAAGTTCATCTCTGTTTCTGGTGCCTCTGCTCCTCTCTTGCTCACTTAGAGACCCCTTAAAAGAAGTCCAAATCAGTCCTTCAGCTCTCTCGTTCAAAAGCACCTAAAGCCAGACAAGAAGTCACAGATAAGTGGGTCAAAGTGCCTCAGCCACTGTGGATGCTTGCAGGAATGTCAGGGCTCTCAGGGTAAGGAGGGGAGCATGTAACATGCAATGAGGAAAAGGGCAATTCCCAAATCACACAGGTGTTAAAAATAGAAATGTAAATAAAATGATATTTCTGTTTAAAATGTGCTTTTCATGATCCTTCCTCACGTTGAATTACTGTGTGTGTGTCCAGCTCCCCCAAGGCATGATGTGCTCACATGCCGACAGTGCTCCTTTAGTTCTGTTTATGCCGATGCTACCTTGACTATAATCAGGCTCCTCTAACAGACTAGGATGTCTGTTTCCATTACCATGACAACGAAGGACTTCACCAAGCACTTCTGAATGAACGACTGAATGTATGTTTCCTGCAACCTCAGTTTATTTTTAGGTAAGTTATTGTCATTCATTCATTCATTCATTCTCCCTCCTCTCCTCCCTCTCTCTCTCTCTCCCCCCCCCCCATGACTTAACATTTATCTAAAAGTCAATTTTAAAAGATAAGGTCACTTGATGCCAAGAACCGATATTCCAGGTTTCACTACACAAGCGACTGGTGCAGCACAGTTTTAAAGGCGCCGCCCGGCAGAGACATGAATGGAGATGATGCAGCCACTGTGATGGCTGAGGAGCAGGCAGATGTTGTTTTGACAGAAATGCTGCACGGCTATGCTCCAGAATGAATCAGCTTAGGAACTCATGCATAAAAGATTTAAGATCCATACAACTCTCCACCTCACAAACAGCTTTCTGGAACTAGATGGAGTCTGACATTAATTCTGCACACCAGAATATGCTTTTGCATTAATGGGACATTTGGAATGAACACTCTTTAAAAACCAACATATAAAAAGATGACTCTAAGAACAATGCTAACACTGGTGTCAGGAAATGATGGAACACACTCTCCTTATTCTAAGAAGTAATCCACCACACATGTTCAGCGAAGAAGTGTGCAGTGAGATCGTATGTCTAGTCTCCTGCTCCTGTGTCACTGGTATATAGTAAGCTGTGGTCTTTTCATATCTATCACTCTCCTGGCCGCCTCCATAACTAATAATCCCAAGGCAAGTGCTAGCATCTATCTGCAGCTACAGTGTAGGTTGCACGGTCTCCCAGTAGGTCTCACCAGTGTGAGGTTTTACATGCAGCATTATGCAAAGAGCTCACACAGGCTCACAGTCTGGAAAGACTTACCAGAATCATGGTACATGAATAGAAGGCACAGTTTTTGTTTGCTTGTTTGTTTATTAAGTTTTACCTTGGAAAGAAAAAAACCAATAAAAACATGGTGGTGGTGGTGGTGGTGGGGGAAGACAAGTATCTTCTAAGACTAAATTAACTGCGGAGTTGAGATTTAGTGTGAAAACAGGCTTGGACAACTCCACGTGGCATATATAAATTTGCCTGTCAGCTGGTGGCAATGCTGCCATCTCTGCTGTGATACCTGAACTGCCCAAAAACCTCTCACTGATTCTGAAACCACACCCTCTATGTTATCACTGGGTTGTTTACAGAGGAGTAGACGATGTGATGGCTGACTAAAGCTAAAGCTATCTCCTCCAAGAGGAGAAGGCTAGGGGAAGGAGGGAAGAGCAGTGTCCAGGTGAAGAAAACGTACGTGATCATGTGTGAGTGTGAATACTATAAAGAAAGCAGTGACTGAGGTCGACACACAAGACTCCACAGCCCAGGACAATCTTGTCAGCTCCTTACGGCCTTGTCAGTGGAGAGGCTGCCTGTGCAAAGGCTGATACAGACGAAGCAGCACCACATCCAAGCATGCACACGTGTTTATTTGGTTTGACTTAATGGAAAATGATGGAAAAATGCAAGTTAGCCTACTTTGCAGAAAGACATGATAGTATTGAAAGACACAAGGAGAAACCAGGACTCCTCCCTTAAGAGCATTAATGTAAAGGGGAGGTCAGCAGGAATCACAGCCCCTAACAACAAACAGAAGAAGGGCTCATCTGGAAAGGATGCTCCCAGTCTCAGCAACCACTGACAGCCTGCAGCTCTGCATCTAGGGGCTGGGCTTTGTGAATCCCTGGCCCAAACGCACTCACATATGGACTGGTACTGCATTCCTATATGCATTCGCATGTGTGTGTGTCTGTGTGTGTGTACATGAACGGTGTGTGTGTATGTATGTGTGTGTGCGCGCACACACGAGTGCATTCCTGTATACATTCGTGTGTGTGTGTGTGTGTGTATCGACAATCATAATTTTAAAGGAGGTCCTGAGAGACTGCCCTCCAGGAATTTATGACACAGCAAGGACCCTGTCTCAGAGAGGTGACTGGAATAACTAAAGTCGGAGTGCAGGTGGGAACGGGAACCAAACAAAAACTAACCAAGCACAAGTCTCCTCACATCCCCGTGAGCACTGTTATTTCCTGTGATGTGCTCCACACCTTTATAAACAGGAGTCACAGTGAGAGAAATTGCTACTACTATTTCATGTAAAGGTAAATAGGATATGATTATAAGGGAACTATTTCATCCCTGTGCACAGGACTAAAATTTTAATTCACTGATTTCTATCTTTCTATGACTGCTAAAGAAAATATATCGATCATAAATACACAAAGGACATGGCATGCAATATTATCAGTCACTAGGGAATATGCTAATTAAAACTATGGTGATATATCACTATGTACCTACAATAGCTAAAAGTAATTACCTAGTTTATTTAACTTTTTAAACAGGAAAAGAAAATCAAGTACCAACAAGAATTTGGAGTGTCTGGAATTCTTGTCGTCAGAATGAAACTGATATCAACCCATCGGCAGCAGTTGTACAGGGTTATTTTTTCTCGATTACTGTCTTAAAAAGTATTTTTATTTATCATAAGATTTCCTGCTTGTCTGTAATGCATTTCTATCATATACACTGCCTACTTGCCTTCAGCTCCTTTAGCCTCCCTCATGTCTTTTCTCCTCATATTGTTCTACAACACATTGGCTCATTGTTGACGTTCTTATACAGGGCATGATGGAAACAGTATAATTATCTGGGCTGTGCTACACCATTATAGCCATTTGTCTACACTCAGCAGAAAGTGCTACAAAGCTTTGATTTTAATTTCACCATACAAAACCCTTCCTCTGTAAGTTTAACTGAAGTGAGGCAAACTTTGCCATTTCAATACAAAGTCACACTACAAAGGCTGATGTCTTCTGCTACTGTTGGCTAAACATCCGCTTCTCTTCTACGGAATGCTTCCAGCATAAGAACTTCAGAACGAGCCACTCTGAAGGAGAACACACACACACAGGTAAAATAATCGAGTCATTAAAAATGCTTTCCAGGTTCTACCCAAAGCTAAGGCCTTCCTTACTAATCTACGCCTCTGAACTTGATGTGGTTGCAGACGGATGACATTTCTTAGCATCAGAACATGCGAGCCGGGTACTGCAGTCTTTGGAGTTTGTTCAATACCAAGTTAAGGAATTTCAGTTAGTGTCTCAGAGGACAAGACAGCTTTGCCAAGGCTCTTCTGCAACTCAACATCAGAATCAATATTAATCTTCAGCAGAAATACATTAGGCAAGATATTTCCATATAAGTGTCAAAATCACTTTACTGAGGCCAATTTTGGGGACATTTGTAATTTGTATTGGAAAGTAAAAAAAAAAAAGTAAATTTCTATGAAAAGAAATTTTATGATTTTTTAACTCATTTTTGTAAAACACATGTAAGAATTCCTCTCCCCAATTTCCTATTTCAACAAGAGCTCTCTCAATAACAACACACACACACACACACACACACACACACACACACACACACACTCTCAACTACCAAAGACAAGTCAAGAAAGTCTCTTTTCTTCATTGGTGTAAATTAAATATAAAACTTAAACCCTTGCTTGCTGCTCAACAGAAACTGCATAGCTGTCCACATCCGTGTGCTTACTACAAAGAAATAAGACAAAGTGGACTTTGCTGTGCTACCATCTATGAAATCCCCCACTGCCCCGTGCTTCATGGAGCTATTATAACGGGCTTTTAGGTTCTAGAAACAAAACCAGGAGTTGGCAGGATTAATATAGTAAAAATGAGCATCTTACCAAAAGTAATACACAGATTCAATGCAATCCCCATCAAAATCCCAACTCAATTCTTCATAGAGTTAGAAAGAGCAATTCAAAAATTCATCTGGAATAACAGAAAACCCAGAATAGCTAAAACTATTCTCAAGAGTAAAAGAACCTCTGGGGGAATCAGTATCCCGGACCTCAAGCTGTACTACAGAGCAATAGTGTTAAAAACTGCATGGTATTGGTACAGTAACAGACATGTAGATCAATGGAACAGAATTGAAGACCCAGAAATGAATCCACACTCCTATGGTCACTTGATCTTTGACAAAGGAGCTAAAACCATCCAGTGGAAAAAAGATAGCCTTTTCAACAAATGGTGCTGGCTCAGCTGGAGGTCAACATGCAGAAGAATGCAAATTGACCCATCCTTATCTCCTTGCACTAAGCTCAATTCTAAGTGGATCAAAGATCTCCACATAAAACCAGACACACTGAAACTAATAGAAGGGAAACTAGGGAAGAACCTTGAACATATGGGCACAGGGGAGAATTTCCTGAACAGAACTCCAATAGCTTATACTCTAAGATCAAGAATAGACAAATGGGACCTCATTAAATTACAAAGTTTTTGCAAGGCAAAAGACACCGTCAAAAAGACAAAGCGGCAACCAACTAACTGGGAAATGATCTTTACCAACCTTACATCCGACAGAGGGCTAATATCCAAGATATACAAAGAACTCAAGAAGTTAAACTCCAGAGAGGCAAGTAACCCTATTAAAAAATGGGGTACAGAGCTACACAAAGAGTTCTCACCTGAAGAATATCTAATGGCTGAGAAGCACCTAAAGAGATGTTCATCATCCTTAGTCATTAGGGAAATGCAAATCAAAACAACCCTGAGATTCCATCTCACACCAGTCAGGATGGCTAAGATCAAAAACACAGGAGACAGCAGTTGTTGGCGAGGATGTGGAGAAAGAGGAACACTCCTCCACTGCTGGTGGAATTGCAGGCTGGTACAACCACTCTGGAAAGCAGTCTGGCGGCTCCTCAGAAAACTGGGCATGACACTTCCGGAGGATCCGGCTATACCACTCCTGGGCATATACCCAGAGACTTTACCTGCATGCAATAAGGACACATGCTCCACTATATTCATAGCAGCCTTATTTATAATAGCCAGAAGCTGGAAAGAACCCAGATGTCCCTCAACGGAGGAATGGATTCAGAAGATGTGGTATATTTACACAATGGAATACTACTCTGCAATTAAAAACAATGAATTCACGAAATTCCTAGGCAAATGGTCAGAACTTGAAAATATCATCCTTAGTGAGGTAACCCAATCACAAAAGATCACACATGGTATGAAGTCACTGATAAGGGGATATTGACCCAGAATCTCAGAATACCCTAGACACAATCAGCATATCAATAGATTTCTAAAAAGATGGAATGAGAGACCCCTGGTCCTGGAAAGACTGGATGTAGGGGAACGCCAGGACAGAGTAATGAGAGGGGGTTGAACAGAGAAAAGAGGGAGGGAAGGGGGCTTATGGGACTTTCGGGGAGGGAGGAAACGGGAAAGGGGAAGTGATTTGGAATGTAAATTAAAAAAATAAAATAAAATTAAATTAAAAAAAAAAAAAAAGAATACATCTTCGGCAATCAACATTATTTAAACATAAGAGTTTAAAAGCTTTATACTTGCATTTTAAAAGTTGATAAATGATACAGTAATTCCTTACGGTTTTGTGTCAATACATTACGCTGTGGTTGAACACAAACAGCACCGAGTTAAAGGAAACAGGCGTCCTACACTCTCCCGTGCATGGCAGGTCTTGAGTTTGCAGCCGAGCATACAGCACACAGCGGGAAGGGCACGGCCTTGCCCATAAGGGACGTCAAGACAAAGAATGTCTGGACTCTGTGCTTACTGTGCCTTCGCATGTGCACAAGGGCCCCTGCGACTCTAGAAGTATTTCCTAAAGACTCCCAGCGACGGTTTTAATCCTCTAGGAATTCCTTTGCACTCAGTGTAGCTTTCTGTATTCGGGAACTTAAGTAGGTCTGGAGTTTAAACACCTTGTCAATCAATGTGTATTTGCAAATGTGTAAGTACATATGAATGTTGGAATCCTCCATACACACTTGACACGTACTTTACACTGTGTGTCAAAGCACATCTAAATATAGTACCAAAGAGAAGTACAATAAAGGAACACAGACACAGACACACACACACACACACACACACATACAGAGACACAGACACAGACACACACACAGACAGAGACACACACACAGAAACACAGACACACACACAGATAGACACACACACACACACACACACACACACGAATATTCCATTTGCCAACCTACCTGTCCCTCCAGTTCCTGCTCAGCCCTGTTCTTGCTGCCTCCAGTCAGTTTCTAGTATAAACTGCAAGAGTGGGAGGAGACCAGCCCCACATCTTCGCTCTCTCCAAGTATTACTGCAGCCCAGGCCCACTACCAAGGTCCAGCACGTGCTGAGCCTCGCTACTTAACCCCTCTGGTCCTTCTTCCAAGTGTGGCTGTTCAGGGAAAGCGAATCATCTCACACACCAACCCTTCTGTCAGGAATTCACATATTCAAATTGTCTCCTCATTTAGCAATTTGGATTGAATTCGGGTTTCTACATGTCTTTACATATTCACATACATATAGATATGCACATACATTTGAAGTCTCATACATATGCTCAAGCTACACGAGTGGTGGGAAGTCCCTTTCTGCTGCCTAAGGATGAGGATGTAGAGCTCTCAGCTCCTCTCCAGCACCACACCTGCCTGCACACTGCCATGCTTCCCTCCATGACGATTATGCACTAAATTTATGAGACTGTAAGCCAGTGCCAAATAAAGTCTGTCCTTCTAAGAGATGCCTTGGCCACAGTGTGTCTTCACAGCAATGCAAACTCTAAGACAATATACTTAAAGTCTATTATTTGATTTTAATGCCTATGACATAAATACATAATACATACACACGATATAAAAACAGGGAACGTGGTCACCATGGCCTTGCTTTGGAACATCCATCTTAAAATATTTTAAAACATTGCAACCATGAGGTATATTAGTAACCATGCTGCTTTACAGCCTGACTATTCACTCAGCAGCATATTGTATGCATATTATTAGTCCAAATACTCTGTTCACATATAAACTGACAATTATTTCTCTGCTACACTGTGGGTATTTGGGTTATTTGCATTCTCTCATTATTATTTTCAGTGCTTTGAAATTTCTCATGTTTCTAGTGTTTGTTTACAACATTCCGCAGAATTAGGGTTATAAAAAAAACATGACTACTTTGAAATTAGTAATGAATACTATTCAGTGAAGCACCCTGGAAGTCAGATATAGTGGTGTACACATGCAATCCCAGTGTGTAGAATTGCAATATGCTGATACAGATCCCTGTATCAGCACGCGGGAGGATATGGAGTTTGGATGAGCCTGAGATACATTGTGATTCTGTTTCACAAGACAAAACAAAATGGTCCCTGAGCACAGTACATGGTGAGCAGTGCATAGTCACTAGTAATATGTGACTACTGAGCAACTGAGATATCATTAATGAAGTGGAGATTACAAATGTTTAAGTGACCACAACAGCTGTGGGTGCTTACTGCTTACAGTACAGCTCTGGATTCCTGTCACACTGTCACCCCACTGCCTGAGTTGTACAATGACAGTTTCATCAGTAGGAATAAGTGTAGTCCTTTATATTGTTATTAGCAATGGCATTTATGAGTTTGCAATGTAAAATATCAGCCTAATAGGCTGATAGCGTTATTGTGTATATTTATTTTATTTTATCTTGTAGGTTAGTATATAAAGAGATGGATTCCATTACTGGATCTTCAAAAGTGCCATTAGCATAGCTGTCTTCATTTTGTGTGCATGTCTGTTTGTGTTCCACAACGTGCTTGCAGTGCCCAGAGGTTAGAAGCAGGCACTGTGTCCTTGAAGCTGCAGTTACAGACAGCTATAGCTGCCATGTGGAAGTGGGATCCAAACTCAGGTCTCCTGTAGGAACATCAAGTCCTCTTAACTGCTGGACCATCCTCTCCAGTCACAATATTATATTTGTTATACATAGACATATAATACATATTTATATATAATACACATTATATATTATATATAATAAAAATATAAAACCGTTTTTAATGTATATTTCTTCGAATACTTGGATATCATGCTTGCTTTTTTTTTTTTCAAACTAGTGTTCCTCAACCAGTGAATGAATACGAACAGTTTTTATATAGTGAGAATAGATTGAATGTGGAATATTAATCATCTATAAAGACAAATGGAATCCTGTCATTTATGGAAACATGGATACGCTTGGGGAATATTAAAATAAGTCAGTCATAAAATTACAAATATTTAATCAAATGTAAAGCTAAAAGGAACATATTCATAGAATTAGAGAATAACAATTAAAAGCAGTAGAGAGAAGCTGGGAGGAGCTATTGGAACAGAGCACAAAAAATGTTTACCAAGTAGAAACACACACACACACACACACACACACACACACACACACACGCACACACACACACACATGCATGCACACACACGCATACATGCACATGCACACACACATTAACACACATGCACATGTGCACATGTACAACACACATGCACACAGACATGCGCACATACACTGAAATAGACATGACTATTGATGTTGGCACGTAAGCCCCACAACACCATTTTCTCCTACACACTGTGTTAATTACTAATCACTTTCTTGCTCTCACTTTCTCATTATAAGAAAGGATATCATATACAGATACTTATCTGAATATATGTGCATAATATGTGTTTATGTACATGAATACAAATATTTATGTTAACTTATAGTTTTAAAATACATATTTCAATGATTAGCAAAGCCATATTATTTTGCTTCATGAGTTGTATGGATACCTTAATATTAAATATTAAAATTGAGATTATATTTTATCATACTTGTATGTTGAAATATTAATTTGAGTCAAGATGTTATGCACAATGGCAGTGTAGAAAGATGTTAGTATAAAATTGCATTTCATTTCAGCAGTTCGATAACAGTAAAGAACTTCTGTGGAAATACGTTTCAATTAAGCTCATCTCCCAGATGCTAATGAAGATGGCTCCCTGCTCTATGTGAGGAGGTAATTAGCCTCTTCATTTTCTCTCTCATGCTCTGGTCTTATAGAGAGGCATCTACTGTGTCAGTCCCATGGGTCTATCTCATCCTTTTCAAGTCCCCAAATGTAATTCCTATTAATATGTCTAAAAGATACATAAAGTATTAGACGCTTTCACGTCTTCTCTCAGACATTCCCTTTATTCTGCCTTCATCTATATATAACTTTTTACCTTGGTATGGTATATATATATAACTTTTATATATGGTATATATATAACCTCTTATATAACTTTTACCTTGGTATGTGTTTCTTTGAACTGTATGACGTGGCCAGTGGAGTGTGAAACACCTGTGTGCCTATGCATGTGCATGAATTTATCAACACTATTACACACTTCCATTACCGTTTTTTGAGATGAAATGCTAATTATATATGAGCTAAGATCTTATTCAAGGCAGGGTCTCTCTATGTAGTTCTGGCTGACCTGGAACTCACTATATGGATCGTGCTGGCCTTGAACTCACAGAGGTCTTCCTGCCCAGGCCTCCTGAGTGATGGGACTAAAGGCACATGCCACCACGCCCAGCTGAGCTAACATTATTCACAATATTTTTTCACTAAGTTCAGGTGAAATTTTTGTACATTTACTATTAATCCCATTTTTAAATGTATCATTACAAATTGCAATGGGAATCAAATAAAACCTATAACGTTAGCTTACTTTTAATTTTACTAATATTTTATCTTAATGCCTATGCTAATTTTTAATAAAATGTGTTTTTACTTTTTACTATTAGGCTACTATTAAACAATTTACTTGTTTTATATCTGTATTACTGAAGAATACACTGATCTAAAGCACCTGATGAATCATTCAACAGTTTATTTGATATAAGGAAAAACAAAGCCCTATGGGACAAAAAAATATGCCCTATCCTTTGACCTTACACTGATTACAGGGGATGTGATATCTACAAGTGATGAAAGAAATCCCGAGTAAATGGGACACAAATTACCTCCAACCAAGTGACACCATAGTAAACTCTTCCATATCAGGACTCCTGTCTTGCCAGGTTCAATTTTGTGTAATTTTATGAGGAAAATAAAACAGTATCTATATTCACAAAATTGCTTTCTTGGGTGTGTTAGTTATCAGTACCATTTTGCTGTCTTTTTCAAATTTGCAAAAACTGTACTTCGAAATGAACTTTATGTGGGTGTGCCAATGAGTCCACGATTTATCAACATGGAATGTCAAGGAAGATTTCTCGAGCCAAGGAGTTCACGACCAGCCAGAGCAGTAAAAATGAGAAAACTTTCTCTCAAAATGACCTGAAGATGAAAAGGAGGCGGGGTTATGGCCGGGTGCCCAGCGAGTGCACTGCCCGGTCGTCAACACCGAGCACTGGAGACCAGAATAACAGACAGCTGTAGTTTTATTTGCAAATGTTATTCTGGTTGAGGCAATTTATGAGCAATTGTAGTCCTTTCCCTGTGACCTCCCAAGCTGTGAGTTGTCCACTTAAGAGTTGAATTTTTAGCAAGTTTATCCTCATTTTCTATGCGTCATTTCTAGCACGAGCACAAGTTCACGTGTGTGGTTTAATCTGACCTTGAACTTTTTTCCTTTCAACATTTAGTGTATAATTAAGTGCTCAAAATTTCTAATATTATCTTTTAATATTTTCAGTATGTTTTTTACCTTGAAAGTCTTGTCTCTTATGTCCACGAGTTTGTAATGATTAAAATTTATTTTCTTCTTTATTACCTATGTATGAAGATCTAACCAATTTCTAATGTACTAGGTATCTCAATTATTGCATTACCAAATAGTTTTCCACAGATGAAAGATAATTCCCCCTTCAACTGACTTTCAATAATCCTCCACTGTAGACTCCCCATAGCTCCTCAGATAAACACTGATTTCTTACATTTCTGTGTTTGTTAGTATAATGAAAAGATCAAACATTTATTTATGTCTTGGGATAAGAACTTTTTAGATCTTAGTCTCCTATATTTTCATCTGCTTAGTTAATACCCCACCATTTTCATTTTTAATCTTTACCCCCAAGCACACTTGCAATTGTCCAGCAAGTACACTGCCCTGTCGCCAATACCTAGTTGTAGTGGGGCATTTTATCCCATTTTTATACTTGTGATTTTTTTTAGTTGTTATCAATTCAAACAGTTGAATAGTTTCGATAATTGAGAACACCCTCATTTCCCTTTCCATATTCTCTAGAGCTCTCCCTCTACAAACATTCTAATTCTCCACAAAGACTTTCTGAGAACTACTAGCAGCACAGCTGTATACAATGGGTCATCGGTGAATCTTAGCCAATTACATCAACGAAAAATAAGAAGAGGGGAGAAAACAGGGAGAGGAAGGGAGGGCGCAGAGACAGAGAGAAGATGACCCAACAGAGTGCATAGAGTGAACGGGTGTGTGTGTGTGTGTGTGTGTGTGTGTGTGTGTGTGTGTGTGTGTGTGTGTGTGTTAGTCTGTGTGCCTCTGTGTGTGCACACTTTCCTAGAGTAGCCTCTTTGTGCTAGGTCAAAATTATACCATTTTTAGAAGGATGCATTTTAGCAGATGTAGAAGGTCTTGAAAATGGATTTCCACTCTACCATTTGTCTTCTGGTCCTCTGTGACCTTGATTCTGCTACTGAAACTCTGAAGTGTCTGAAGTCAACTGTTTCTGACAGACTCCAGATGGATAACTCTAATATCTCCTCTGCTCTTAACTTATTCCATATGGCTTTGAAAGACTAGTCGACCTGATGTGCTGAAGAAGCTGCTAAGAATGACTGTCATGTCAAAAATTTTTCTGTCACAAGGAGACAAAAGTTATTTTACTACCTTACATATTTTTCATACCTAGAATTATTTGAATCACCTGTTCACATTCTAGTCAAAACTCAACTCAATTAAGAATTAAACAGATTTTAAGTTGGGCTAGAGCAGAAGCTGAGAGAGATGGGAAGGAGGCAGACCAGGAGGGGACAGTGAGACCTGTGAGAAGCAGCAATGGTGAAGATACTTCCCTCAGGAGTGTCAGTGCTGAAGTTCATGCTGGAGCTAATAGTTCCTTCTCAGAAGCGTACACGGCAATGCTCGATCATCTCAAACATCACTCAGCTCTGTACAAATTGCCAGAGCGTCTCATCATCAAATCGATTGTCTCATTTGGGAAACTGAAGAGTGAACGCTAAAGAATGCAGTGGGGCCTACGATGCCCACGCTTGCCATCACTGAACACCGAGGAGAATGCAGTATATGGACGTGTTAATAGCAGTGGTAAATAAACACGGAAGCAGTTAACATGTTCTATGCATGTTTTACTGCACTTATGCTAACAGAGCTAACGAGGCAGGACTGACTGATGCCATTCTGAGTGACAGGAATTCGGAAAGTGTATTATTGCAAAAGTGGGATATAATGGGCAGGAGAGGTTAAGTATGTTCAAAGTGTATGCTACATAGAAATGAGGAGCATTTCAATGAAGAAAAAATATTCAGTTTGGCTTTTTTGATCAGTCAAAAATATATCAAACAGTGTTCAAATGTCTAATTCCTAAATTATTTAAGATTCTGTATATTCTGTTCTAAAATCACCTTTGATTGACTACAGTCAACATACAACTCCCAAGGGAAAAAAAAAAAAACAAAAATACCAAGCATAATCTTCATGAAGAATACTATTTTAAGTATCTTTCTTCAAAATTCTCATAAGACTGTGAAAATCAATTTTGAAACATCAACTTCTCCAAAAAGCCATAAAATAGGTATTTCTGCCTCACTGATTCTTGATCATTAGGATACTGTGAGAGAATTAAAGTTTAAAGAGGTCATCATTTATACTTCAAATAACTACCAGGCTATTCTCTGATAAATGTGATTCCCTACCCCTACTCCCTGTCTTCCCAAGGTTAAATGCATGTACTCTTGCTACACTCAGGTAGTCTGAACCACGGAGCCTAGATAATGAAGAGATCTCACAGGCGTGGAGAGCTCACTCTTTTTTACACAGGTCAGTTTGCATGGACAGCCCCTCAGCATCAGCAGGCATCAGGACTACCCACAAGGCAGTGTGGTAACTGTCACACAGACTTTCACAGATAACTAAGTTAGGGGGTCACAAATTTATCTCAGCAGTACCCCATCATTATCTAAGCCCCAAACTGATCTTATGCCTTATTTTGTCATTTCAGTCTGTCACTGGTCATCAATATACTGACTGGCTTCTACAACAAAGCCACAATCACCTGTACAAAATACAAATTTGATCATACTCCTCAGAATAAAACCTTTTGAAGCTTCCTATCACTCTCAATACAAAGGTCAAACCCTTTTACATAAAATAACAATCACATGTCACTTCGAACCTCACTTCCTGCATCTATGGCTGCTGTAAGGGATGATCACAAAGTGTGACAATCTAACGTGGCATGGACTTTATAATTCTGGAAGTCAGAGGTTCTCCAAAATCAAAAATGAAGCTCACTGCTCCTTGAGAGTGTCCTAGGGTTCAGTGAAGGCAGTCTCAAGGGGACAAGGCAGAGCGGAGGCAGATGGCACCTGAGGTCCTCCTCTAACCTCCCCATGTGGGACAGAAGTGCATGGACATCAGACGAAGTGCATGCACCACACACACATACACCAAACACCTCAGACACAGGCAAAGAAATGATCTCCATGTTTTCCAACTGATGTGGATTTAATCACTTAAATGTTTAACGATTTAAAAGGATTTATTTAAACAGAAAATAATGCCACCAAAATGTATTTGAAAATTCTACCTATTTGAATGACCAGTTCGAGATGTCCCTAGCCGCAAGGCTACAGATCAAAGAGGGCCACAGTTGACATATGAACATCTGTTCCTAAAAGACAGGCTAGAAATAACTGACATCGGCTGACGCTGACTCCCGTTCTATCAGTACAGCTAGTCCCCACTGAGATTAGGTGACAAAGAAATTATATTTCACTTTTAAAGTGTTGTCAACTCTTTGTTCCACCTTTAATAATTGCAATTTGTTACATAACAGAAGGAAATGCAGTTTCTTTTTTCCAAGACTTATAAATGTATATGGATGAAGCTTTCCATTAAAAAAAAATAATTCTGAGTTATCTTTCTAATGCCCATGGCCTTTCTAATTTAAACCCTGTTGCTTCAATGTCATTAAGGTTTACAACATGCATATTTATTAGTCTTTGAAAAAGAGAGGATTTAGGACAAGTTCTCTTTCAGAGGCAGGTAGGAGGTGAATGTGAATTTATTTAGTAAGATAACATGCCGCTGGCTCTTCTCCAGAGTAAACTAAGCTTTCCTACCATGCAAACCATAGCCCTTTCCCTTCTGAAATAGGTTTGCAAATAAGGAAGTTTTCTGACTTCACTATTAGAGAAAAATATCAGTTAAACTGTCAAATAAAGTTTATTACGCTAAAATATAGGTTACAATGGTCTAAAGTAAAGAGAAGGTTAATAAGAGTGCAGCAAACATTTCTTTCAGTACTTAACAACTGATCATTGTTCCTAAGAGGGCTGTAACTGTATCATTATGACAAAGGGTTTGTTTTCTGCAGTGCAAGAGATAGGACTAAGGGCCTGTGGCTTGCTGGGTCAGCATTTACCACTGAGCTACATGCCCAACGCCACATAGCTTCTAATATAAAGTAACAAAAAATTAACATAAGAACCAAATTGTTATATGACTAAAACTGAAGCTAAGTACAAACTGATTACTTTAAAAGATTTCACTCATGATCTAATAAGAATGTCCAACTTTCTGACACTGTGAAACATTATCAACTCCAAAGTTCATACTCACAAAAAAAGAATTAAATTTAAATAATAAAAAAATTATATAATGTCCTGTATGAGTTTATGATATTTTGTGGAGGTGCTTTAAGAGCACAGCCATATGCTACAGCACACAGTAGTTTACAAGCCAGACATAAACAGGGACCCTCTTTGGAAAATAAAAGTTAAAATTACCACATTTTACCATATTGTATATACAAATGGTACCTGTGTCATTTTATTTTTTCAAAATTTCTTAAATTTCTATATTATCTAAAAACAAAAACAAGACAAAACAAACAAACAAAACCCCAAAAAACCATTGAGCTTCAAATACTTATGGTATCCCATGTGGTAGATTCTGTGAGGGTCCGGAAAACAAGTGAGGCTTCGCCTTGCTCTTCAATAGCTCCTTAGCCTGCAGGAGTCGGGCACATACAGTGACACAGACTGACAATGAAGAGAGGAGCCCATCACCCTCAGAGGGTTGCACCTGGGCAGTTTTGTCGGCCTGCAGCTTCTGGGACAGAGGGAGGAGTCGGTCTAAGAGGGGCTGGGGTCTGTGACTGAAGAGGACAGGCACTGCCCTCTGTTACAGTTCCATTCTTATCAATGTGCCCAATCCCCAGAGCCACACACCCACTCTCAGTGACACCTCCTCTCCTACTGGAGAATGACCAACTGATGCTTGAATAGCTGCATCCCAGGTATTCTTTTGTTCTTTCCCTCCTAGAGAACTCTCTTCCTTTATATGTATGAGTGTTTGCCTGCATGTACATACGTGCACCACTGTGCACGCTATAACCACACAGACCTGGGGAGGATGCTGGAACTCCTGCAACTGGAGTACGGACTGGTTGTGAGCTGCCATGTGGGGGCAGGGAATGGACGCTGGGACCTGTGTAATGGGAGCTCTTAAGCCCTGAGCCTGCTCTCCGGCCTCCCAGAGACCTTTCTTGCTTTCTCCATCTGTCTTAGTCCATGAGGCTCCTGAGTTTCTTAGAATGAGTATCAAATATGTGCTAGATACATACACTCATCACTTGAAAGGTAGAACAGTATAGATGGTTAATCTCTGTTTAAGTGACTCAGAACTGACCACTTAGAGATTTTAGTAAGTTTCTAAAACTTGGTCCTGATGTTTTTCTTCACGTTTTGCTACTCGTTACTAAGCATGTAAGGCATCTTCTATTGTAGCTAAATATTAAACATTGTGGAAATATAACTGAGATGATATCACATACATTGACAAGAATAACCCTTTGCTATTTAGGCATTTGCTTAAAAATTTTAAAGTATTTAGAGCTAATTTGCTAATATCTTGATCATAAATCTGGAGTCTTATAACTTTTCTGTTCTGTTCTATAAAGTAACACTTCTCTGCTGCGGAGCTGGGGCATCCTGCACTAAGCTGTATTTTGAATTCTGTCCTGTCTACAGCACAGAATGCAACGGCACAACTATACAGAATGCTGCTGAGACTACTAGTAATAAACTTTACTATAAAAAATTAAAATCCCTCCTTCCTTTCCAATCACGAAATTTCTTCTTTCCCTAGCAGCTCTCAGGAAGGTGATAGCTAAACTCTACACTCAGTCTACAACTTAGATAGCCTGTCAAGAGTGGCTGCTTTATTTTTTAATCTATGCATTTCCATCGTTACTCATTTTCCATGGCACTGGTAATTTGTTCCTGCTTAAACATCAGCGTATAATAAGTTGGAATAGTTATGCAAGTTTAACATTAGATGGCAAGTGAAACTTGGGTTTCTGCTGTCTAACGCGCGAGTGCACTCAGTGGTCACGCTCTTCAATCCGCTAACCACGTGTGCTCAGTCTCATGTGCTGGTGAGGCAGGTCGGGCGCTGGGCGATGTGGACGTCACATCACCGCGAGCTTACCTACCTGCAGCCAAACAGCACGTTTCCTGCTTACTCCAGGACGCAGGGCCCTCAAAGCCTGACTCCCACGAGCACGTCAGGTAATCCACCTTCCAAACCACCTGCTCTTGCCTGACTGATCTTGCCATCCTTAAAACAAGCCTTGGGGCACCCATGCCTCACACTGTCCTTCTCCCAAGCAGCACCGCTGCTCTGCGTGTCTGACCTCTTCCTATCTGTACTTCAAGTCCTTCTTTAGCAAAACATTCATGGCCCCTGCTATTTCTCTTCTAGACTACTGAAACACATATTGTTATTTTTAAAATATTAGTTAAACCTCTCATGCATGTCTCAAATTGAGGTTCACAAACATTACACTGAGACATTTTGGAAACAGTACCATCAGTTTTGTATGCCTTCTTTCAATACAATTCTGTACACTAAGATGTCTCAGTTTGTGTGTCCAGGATCTCACTTTAATTTCTCCCTAAAGAAACTAATCACAGTCACCAAACAATTCTTTACAATGTTTTACTAAACAATGCCATAGAATATAGTTATAGAAAAGCTTTCACATGATAATATTTAACAAAAAATTTAAAACTATGCTTAAGCTACTCGAAGTCACCCTCCACACATAAAGTAACATAATTTACCTCTCAGAACATGGTCTTTAAGCTTTTCACACTTATTCACATAGATATTTCAACTTATGAAAACAAAATGCTGAAATACTGTTTTATAGATTATTTTCCCACTTTACTATTCTATGTCATGAGCATCTAGTCCTTCCGTCATCTGTGTGTACACACAGGTGATCATGGACTTGCATGCATGTGTGACAGACAGGAGTCAATGTTATCTGCATCCTCAGCCTCTATCCTCTGTCTTTTCATTCCATCTATCTTACCTTCTAATGCAGGTCAGGCACTGTGTCCCACTCACAAGCCTCACTGAGTTCTAAGACCTACAAAAGCTTAGGAGCAGGCCATGTGGGGCCTTCTTCCCATCACGCCATCTCAGCTCGCATCGCATCAAGGACTAGGGCAAGGAGAATTAACTACAGACCATGAAAAGTTTAAAGTGTAGATTGTAGAAGATGAGTCTCAAACCATTTTAACAATGTTTTTCTCTTAAACATAAAGATATCTCAGAGCACTTCAGTGACAAATGAGTAGCCGACTAAAGAGTCCAGTTTGACACGAACCTTTGGACAACTAGGTTAAGAACTGGTCACATTCTTAGAACTGCTCTAGACCTGTAAGACAAGCCAGGTGAACATGTAAAGGGAACTAGTAGCTTCACTTTACTGCCAACATTATCACAAATACAAAGGGCTTTTCCCCTTGGTTATCATATTTTTATGCCTATATATTTTTAACTGTTAATAAAAATTAGCAAAACATCCTGGAAAACATACTATTGAAAGAAATGAAGATGATTACCGAGCACGTAGCCAAGCGTTCTTGCTCAACTCCTCTCTTCTTTCTTGAGTCTCTCACTGACTCTGAGCTCATCAGTCACACGAGAGTGTCTAGCCTGCCACCCTCGCCACCCTGAGCTGCGGTTCAGGTGCCAGGCTCAGCATTTTGCATGTATGCTGAAGACCCAAAGTCAGAATGTTGTGCTTTGTGTGCCAAGAACTCATCAAATGATCTCCTTCCCAGCCCGATTCTGTTCTTAAGACTGTTCCGATAATCCATCTTCCTGGAAAGCCCTAATTGCTTGACAGCTAATGCTACATCCTAAGACTACTTTAGTTACCTGAATACTGAGTCAGTAATACACTCGCAGGATTAAGAATATTAAAGATGGATAATGTGGGCCAGTGGGGTGAGTCAGTGGTAGAGGCTTTAGCTGCCAAGCCAGACAACCTGACTGTGAGCCCTGGAACTCACGCTGCGGAAAGACAGAATTCACTCACAAAGGTTCCTCTGACCTCCACATACGTACACTCAAAATGTAATACATTATGAAGCATAAGTTATTTCTTTTACATTCTGTTCACAATGCATAAACATATTTAATTTACACACACATGCACACATACACACACACATGAACACACACACACACACCTATGTTGGAGGTTAGATTAGCCTCTATACAACAGACCTACAGACCCACTCTACGTCTATGATCAGCTAGACAGGTACACCATCTTACATTCCTTGGTTCTCATAAAAAAAGGCAATTTGGCATAAATTCGGTTTTGTAATATTCTCCTTTTAAATTAATAGACCATTGAACTCTTTATTAAGATCATAGAAAGCATCCCTAAGAACCAGAACTCCTTTGGATAGAGGACCATGAATTATTTAGCCAGCCCCATTAGTCACATTCACCATCTGATAATGCTATGAACAATGTCACAGTGACCAGCAAACACATGCACACACACACACACAGACACACACACACGCGCGCGTACACACACACACAAATGACAAGGACATAAATTATGAATTACTGCCGAGTCAAAGCTATGCGTTTTATAATTTTGGCATAATCTACCATAAAACCTTGTAGAAAGGATTTTTTTTCAGCTCATACTCTAAGAGCAACTGATCATAGCAATCTATTGCCATGTATATCAGAAAATGAGATATTATTTTGAATTTAGATTAATACTCTAGATAGACATAGCATTTGATATAGTTTTAAATTTTCTTAGTCTACTGACAGTGGAAAATTATCTCTATTACCACTAAAAGGCGTTTAAAAGATACCAGTTTGAACTGCGCATTCACCTGGAAGGCCAGTTACTCTCCTTGGCCATCTGCCACTGGTTTCTCACATACTAGGAGCTTTTTGGTATACTGATGAGATCTACTATTTTGTGGAACAAGTTGTTCTAGGTTATCAAAGACTTTATATACAGATTTTTTTTAAGAGCAGCACGTGCGTGTGTTTGTGTGCGCACTCACACGCGCGTGCAGGCAGATAGGTGTCCACACACTCATACATACATATACTCTAAAGATAATCATCTAGGAAACATCCCTACAGACTGAATAGCTACTTTGATGGGTTGCTGTCCATGCTAGAGTGTTGGACATTTCACTATTATCCCTGCATATAACAACACAGAGAGTGCCTTTATTGGCATCTCTATGAAACTATACCAAGAAACCTTCTTTGACGGCAATGTTTGAGCCAAGCCAGCTGTGTTACTGCAAGACTTTACTCCTAGCACAGGGGAGGAGGGGCTTCAGGACCAGGAGGTCACGTGCATTCTCAGCCACCCAGTGAGCTCAAGGCCAATACAAGCTATGAGACCCTGTCTCAAGTCATCAAAATCTCAATTTTAAATATTTTAGAAATGAAAAGCCGTGGCTATCCCCCTGCCCACATGACACATGATACACAGGCCCGCAGGGCTAACCCATGCCTTCACTTCATCAACAAAAGCCCTCTACTACCTCCTTACTCTTTGATATTTAGAGCAATCTCATCACAATCCAGAACACTGCTTAGCACAGAGCGATTCCTAAGTAAATATCTATGAATGAATACCGAACCATCGTACTTTTCCATTATTCTATTTATTCAAATGTATAATTTTCTTTAAAACTACCCAATGGGTCTTCATAAATTAAGGACTGTGGGCACAGATTTAGGGAAAAGGAAGTCTCTCTGGCTTCACAAAATGCTAAACTAAGAAAACCTAACTATACCAAACCCTGTGTAATAAGTCACTATGAAAAGAAAATCTTAGACGACAATATTGGACAAGGCGGCTGCCTCACCAATGCAGACCGCTAAACTGACTCGAGCCATCTGAAATGAACAACGCGAAATGCGCCTGCGCCCTTAAGCCTTCCTCGGTGCGCAGGCGCAGCTCGTTCCTTGCACTTGATCCAGCATGCGTTTGCCACGCCTTCATTAAGCCTGCTCGAAATAAGCCTGTAATATCTGGGCGATCCATCCTGAAGTCCAGTAGACAGCCACAGTCACTTGATTCAGGGAGGAGGGAAGCATTTGCAAGGTTCAAGTCACAGCTCTCCGTCTGGCTGGCCTGCATTTGTTCATTACACGGTAAGCTCAGCGTTCCATGCAGAGAATTTCTTCCCTAAAAGCTATATTGGAAGAAATGCTAGCTTTATCCAATAAAATAACTTCTGAAGTGCCATTGAAATATTAGATTACATGAATTCCTACTTATATTTTCTCAAAGTCTACACTGTATCTCAAACTGCAGTTGTCTAATACTGGTTTCATTGTTTTTCTTTTATACAGATTTATAGCTTTGAATATCTAGGAGTCTCTTGCCAGTTTAGGATCTTATCAAATCAGAAGACTTCCTTTCCTCATGTCCACGTCCACGTTCCTTACAATGCACAGTTCTTGTAGCTTCTGCTGAAGTCTGTGCTCTGTGGCCCACCGTTAACAGCAAGGACTGTCCCAGCACTGCTCCTGTATGCTCTGCTATCTTCAGAAGGTCCTTCGCTATTTTACTATTCACGGCAATAGCTCCTCTCCCATCATCCCGTATGATGTTAAAAGCAACAATACTGTACAGAGCTAATAACAAAACATATGACATAGCAATATGGGAGGGGTACATAAGAAAATGCATATGAAGAGGTCAGCCCGGGATGAACGTGTGCCTCTATGGTGGAGTGCCTGCTACGTACCCAGGACGTTCTGGATATAACCATTAGAAATCAAGCATCGAGAAGTAAGAAAAGGAATAAGGGAAGATATAGTATTTACACATGACAAGGAAGGACTCTCGCTGAAGTAACTCTCTGAGAAGTAACTAAGTTAAGAAAGAACGGGCCATGGAAGCCCACTGGTGATCAGTTAGTACCACTTACAACAATGCTCGCCCCTCTCCTAAGCCTCTCCACAGGCTCTGGGAGGCAGTACAGGAAGAAACCGGTCACAGGTGAGTAGCAGATCATAAGGCACCCATTCACTAAGGGCATTATTACACTGGAAAAATCAAGCAATCCCCCCACTCTAGCTGTTTAGTTTCCCTGCACTTGTGAGTAAAAACAAGGAATAAACATAAGAAACTGCCTTAGTTGCTTAGGCATTACAGTAATAAAATTATATTTTGATGAATAAGAGAAAAAATAAATGGGAAACAGAAATTGCATCTAAAGCAAAACAACATCTTTTACGAAGACTAAATATAAAGTCTATAGAGATGAAAATTAGACATTTTATAGCATATTATATGGTCAAATATATTAGCTTCTTACACAGTTTAAATCAAGAAATAGATTTAGTAATAAGAGGACAAATAACTTTTCAAAGGAGGTTATATGGTGATATCACCACGACAAAATCCATGTCAATTTGTTTCCCACTCATAACTGAAAGCAGTCTTCAGCAACCTCGGTATTTCAGCTCTTTACCAAAGACTGATAGGATTCTTGGAACAATGTGTACAATAAACAGATAACTCACGTGCATATTTTAAATGCTAGGTTTAAGTCAGGTTAGTATGCAGATGGGCTTTGCTTTTACCCACAATACAGTCATCTATAGCTCTTTAACCGTCTACGGTTTCCAGCATTTACTGATTGGCATATCTAGCACTGTAAAATGATAGGGTAATCAGCTCTGTCATATTACAGATCTGACAGAAGGATAATAACTGACCATGTAATAGTCTAGACAATCTAATCCATTACCTAAGTTCACTTCATGGACATTTGTATGCAGTGAGAGATGTAATTTTATTTGAAATTATATATTCCTACTCAGACCCAAATCTGCAGGTTAATTTCCATCATGGATTTGATCTCTAATGTGAATTTGACTAACTATAGATTGTGCAAATATCTGGTTAGCTTGTAAAGTCAAGCAGCAGTAGATGCACAACAGTTTATGTTGTATTAACCTAATGGGTAAAATGTCTGCTGCTGGCTTGAGGTTGATTCATAATAGGATCCACTAGAAGTGACGTTCATACTCAAGTGTATAATTAAAAATACAAAACTCTTGTCATTTAATTGAAAAAGCTAGGTGCAGACGGAGACATTACAGGTAATCTTGGGCTTATGGATTCTGAGAATCTGGATATAAAACAATCACAGCAAATGAACAAATCGTCAAGTTATATGTTATAAAATGAGTGTGAAGCAAAAATTAGTGTCTACATTGTGGGAAGGATAACACAGACTGATCTAAAAAATCAACTAAATACATGTCACCTGCCAATTTTAATGTCTTTCCCATTTTTACACCAATCTTCATGTTGCACAGACCTCAAAGGAAAGGAACCCCGCCATTCCCACCCCAATTCCCTCAAGTGTCAAAGTGCTGAAAGGAAGGCCCAACGGGTTCACTGCTGCACGGTGGTGTAGGTCCCTGAGGTGCTGAATGAAGCACATACACTCCTCATGCCCATTCCTACCCTCACAAGTCTCTTAGTACATGAAAGAATTGTTTATGATAGATCTTACAGGCAAAAATGATCTAAAGCGAGCTTTGACCTAGCTGCCTGGCTCCTCAGAGAAAAGTTATGATTTTCTGAGAAGAGACATACAGCTTTAACCAGTCCCAAACTTTCAACACATTGTAAACCTAAGGCTCAAAACTAAAATTCTGACTTACTCCTAAATGCTAGCCCTCTTCTTTGATGTCTACATCTTCAAACCTTTTGCTAGAACCTTTCAAAGTATGATCCTCACATCTTTCAAGATCAATTGGGAAAGGAAGAAAACAAATTAGGCCATTTGTATCCTAGCAAATGCTGAGCGGAAAGGCACTGTATCTTCAGAAAATTAAAGGAAGTCTGTATCTCAGCTAGATTGCCAGGAGTTATTGGTGTTCTCAGAAGTAATTTGTCTCTGACTTTGGCACATACCCTAAAAGCTTTCTCCTGTGACAAATGCTAACAAAGTATTGTTTTTTAAAAAAGAAGTAAGACCTCAGCCCTACCTTTGGAATAGGATTCAGAAGAACCACCCCAGACTTCTTGGTGATGACTTGCTTTGTATTGAAGTGGTGATCTATAAGCTGAGGGATATTTGAAAACCCGGTGCCCTCGAATCGATATAAATTCTGGGGAGAGAACAACAAAATAGAATTATCAGGGAGACATTGTTTCAGAAAAAAAATTGATCTTAATCTAGGAGTTAAGTTCTGTTTAAGGAGAGCTGACAGTGCACAGCAACACAAATATCTGTAACAATACTCAACTACATACTTACAGATAGTAAAAATTAAAATAGACAGAAACATGAAACTCTATAATCTACTGCCAAATATTCTGACAGAAAAAGTTCAGACTAAACATAACTCACATCATCATTATAGTAAGAGGGAAAGCTAACAGAACTCAAATGTGTTTTATAAAAATGACGACCCAAAGCAAACAAGGCAGATGCCCACCTGAGTGTAAGCACAAGGGAGATGTTTGCATGGGTGTCCATGCATGCTCCATTCGATAACCTTTCAGTACCAGAAATACTGTCAAAGGTTCGAGGAAGCCCAATAAAATAATAATAAGATACTCGTTTCTTATTTGCTAATACAATGGGTTTTTCTACCGTATGACCTCAATGTATCATTGATATATATATAAAAAAAATAAAGATCGATACATCATTCACACAAGAGATGGAAATAAAGCAGAAATGGAGAGCATCAGCGATAAGCCTTTGAGATCAGCAAGCTCAGGGTCTGACACCTTTTTAGATGCATTCTGTTATTTCAGTGTATGTGTCATGTGCGTGGGTGCACATGGAGACCAGCGCTGGCTAGACTGACAGGCAGTTGTAAGCCTAACTTCATCCCCTGCAAATGCAGCACATTCTCCTAACAGCTGAGCCGGCTCTCCAGGCGCAGATCTAAGCACACTTCACATTTCCAATCAGTAGGAAGCAGAGTTTTTTTTCACACCCTGTCTTTCCTCATTTTCATATTTAAATAGACAGTAGTTCAGTTATTATGTGTAAAAACTGACAGCAGGAAATGTAGAAATAACCCACTATAACACTTTTCAATGGCAGGACTGCAATGCACTGTAACAAAGCTTCTGGGTGGTTCCTCCTTGGGTTTAACTAACACATAGGAAGTGTCAGAGATGCAATGTGAATGCGTACCACTTTAAGAAAACTGTGAAGAGACAGAACTTCCCAACTTTATAAAACTAGGAAGAAGAAGCAGGAGTGATTGCTAGAGGCTGAGAAGGAGAACATGGGAGAAGCAGAAAGAAGCTGGATTAAACAGACCAGAATCCCACTGCAGAGGAGGAGGGTATTCTGCCCTTGCCTTGCTTAATTAAAATCCTTTCTTCCCTCAGCATAAAAGTCAAAGATGATGTATCTGGGCTCACGGCGGTCTTTCCACTCCATCTTTGACCGCTCTCCGTCTTTGCTCACTAGTCTCCGAGCACTGTAATTACCTTCCTGTTCTAAAGAACTAGATGCTCTCCCTCCTCATAACTAGAGGTTTGCTACATGAATGGATGTATAGGGCAGACAGCCTTGTGGGTAATATCTTCTTTACTGGCTTCCTGCAAAGCTCTCAATGGTGTCTATCCAGTGAGGTTAACTCTAGCCGCCTATGTAAACAAAGTCCACTTTCACAACCCAGTTTCATTTCTGTCCTCCTCTGTATTTTTGACATTTTCTCCTTAGAATGTATAATTATTATGGTTGACCCTACTCTCACATATGCTGTACTTATTTTTTTAAAGGTGTGAGTGTGGGTGTATGTGACTGTATGTGTGTGCGTCCACAGAAGCCAAAATAAAAAAAGGGTGTGTGTGTGTGTGTGTGTGTGTGTGTGTGTGTGTGACAGATTCCCTCAGGCTGGAGTGACAGGTGGTTGTGAGACATTTAGCATGGATGCTGGGGGAATCCAACTTGGGTCCTCCAGAAGCTATCTCTCCAGTCTTGATTTTACTTATGATTTTTGTTATGTGTTTTCATTCTAGAATGGAGGCACAGCAGGCAAGACATTCATTTATTTTTGACTCAGTGTGACAGCCCCATGGTCTAGTACAATCTGTGGCATGTATGGTCTATAGAAAGTAACATGTGAATGACATGAAATTCAGTAAGTGTTATAAAGAGACAAAACAGACAGCTTACACATGGTTCACACACATGAGCACAAGATGTTAATGTGCAATATTGAATAATAAGATGACATTCACACACAATGAAATCTCCCATCAACCCTGCTCTGAGTCTTATGTAACCTTTTATCTGTCCCCAGAACTACACAATATCTTATGTAACCATCTATCCCCAGAGCTCCACAACTACCTAATAAAACGCTAGATTTCCTTTTCCCTTTCTTAATTTAAGAACATTTCAAATTTTGAAGTTACTAATTTTACAAAAATTATACCAATACCTGTGAAGTTCTCAGCATCTTAACATGGTATAAAACGAGTAAATTCCCTTTCTTAGACAGGAAAATACATCGATGGATATAAAAGCATTAAGACCTTGTCAATGACATTTAAGCAAATAAAAGAGAGAAGAGAACACTCCCAGTGTTTGGGTCTGTTTCTTTACTTTCAAGATTCCATATGCTGTACTAGATTTGGCTTGAAACAGATCTGTGTGAGTTCCTCCTACCTTCTCTGACCCAATCCCATACAGAATGATGTAACCTTATGATAATATATAGGGTAACAAAGTAAGGCTTTGGTTTACAAACTTGGGTTTCTTGTATGGTTGGTTGGTTTGATTGATTTGACTTCTTTGGAAACAGAGTCTTGCCATGTTCCCCAAACTGGCACTGAAAATGGTAGTTACCTGATAAGTACCTCTTGGGAAGTAATATCACTGCCTCCTGGAAAGTAAGGTTTTGGAATGGCTAAGTCTGAAAGTATATTAGAGGTATAGAAAATGATATAATAGTTTCTCTTAAACTTTAAAGTAGTTATTGCCTTGCCCTAATGATGGCTGAATGATTACTGTTCAATGGAAAAAGTAATTCTACCTACACACGGGTGAGCTGCAAGTTTAGAATTGCTATGCTAAAACATGTTGGCATTTTACTGCACACAGTGAGACCCACAGCATGAATTTAAAATGTAGCTTTAAAGAGCTCAGAGACTGCAGTAATGGATCTAAGTAATTCATAGATTTAATTACCTCAAAGTGAACTTGCTACATGATCAATATCCAATCTCTTTCCATTTCTTAATTTAAAAAAAAATGTGGTTGGCCAAAGCTTTGTGCATATATCAACTACAATGGGATGCTCTCATTCAACGACTGTGTCAGGTATCAAGTAACTTTTAGTAGGATATCCATCACTTGAGACTTTGCTCATTTCTTTATGGTGAGTGCAGTAAAATTCTTCTATTTTGACATATATAATGCACTATTGTCAATTATACTCTACCCACTATTCCATGAGAACCAAGCCTTCCTTCCTATTTAAAATACAGATACTGCACCCCTGCACCCGTGGACCAAACTCTCGCACCTTTAACTCTCGGCTTTTCCCAGCTTCTGTACTGACTGCTCAACTCTGGGCTTCCCCACAGCAAGTGTCTTCTACCTGAATTATTTCACATAACTACACTATCCGACTATATCCACGATGTTAGCCATGGTAGGATTTCAAACATTTTTGGGGCTCAACAATATGCCAAGGCGAACATGCACCAGAACCTTCTCTTCGTCTACCTCCTGGACATTTAGGTGATTTCACATCCTGGCTAATCTGAATAGTGTAGAGGAAACTAGGGGAACGCCTCTTTTTAACACGTTCTTCATTTCAATTAGTTGTGCAATCAAAGGCACAGGGTTTCCGGATCACGTCCCAGCTCCACTGTCTGGTGGTTGGGCACGCCCCACACCGATCGCTATAATGGCTATGCTAATTAACATTCCCAACAAAAACATAGGCCTCTTTCTCCATTTCCTCCCAGCTTTTGCTCTTAAGTCTGTCTTCCGAAAAACAGACATGATATCTCAGTGGTCTAACTGATATGATCAGAGGTGTCAAATGCCTTTCATAAATGTCTGTTACCATTTACATTTCTTCTTTTGAGAAAAAAAATACGAAAGGCATGATGCTGCAAGAGGGGGAACTCATAGGGTCATAACCCTAAACAAGACACTACAGGCAATGGGTAATGACTGAGGGGGAGACCAGCTCCTCCCACGGGTGAGTCCTACAAATGGCTGTCCAGTACAAAGTGGGACAGCTCCTAAACCACATACATACCAACAACAAAAAGTCTTAGCAGGTTGTACTTATATGTTTATACATACACAACTCTGTGTGTGTGTGTGTGTGTGTATGTGTGTATGCGTGCGTGTATGTATGTGTGTGTGTGTAACAATAATAACAGGGGAAAGAGGCTATCAATATGAGAACGGGAACATGGAGGGAGGTGGAGGGAGAAGGCTTGGTAGGTCTGGGAAGAAGAAAGAGAAGTAGGGAAAGTATGTAATTATATTAGTTTTTATAAAAAAAATTAGAAAATTGCTTAAAAATCTACTAAGACCTTTTTTCCTTTCAAATTGGGTTATTTGGTTTTGTGCTACTGAGTTACTTGAATTTTTTTATATATATTATGGAAAATAATCCCTTTAGCTGTATGGTTTTCAAATGCTTTCTTGATTATGGTAAGCTGCATCTTTCTCCTGTTGATGGTTTCACACTTTTACTTTGCTGTAAACCAGGCAAACAGTTTCCTGTTGTCTGTATTTGGGGACGAGGATTTCCTTTTGAGAATGTCATTTGTCGTGTTCTGTAAGTTTTAGTGTAGTGTATTTCCATTTTCATATATCTTGAATTTCTCACTTAATGCCTTCAGTGGCCTGTTTCTTCACGGAAATGTTCCATTTCCATGTGTCTAATGCTGTCTCCTCCTGTGTCGGTTTCCAGCTTCAGAGAGATCAAAAAAGAGACTTGGATTTTATTTTTTGAAATTGTTAAAAGACACTTTTTTGTGACATATAATCTGTCCTGGAAAAGGCTCAGTGTGCAGTTGAGTGGAGAGCTCAGCCAATGGCCACTGGATGAAATGCTCTATAAACACCTCAGCTCTACTGTGTCTAGGACACAGGTTAGCTCCGATGTTCCCTTGTTAATTCTTCTAGTTAGATCACTGATGAGTATTGAATTTTGCTATTGTTACATTACATTCTATCTTCCCTTTATGATTTATTAGTACCTTTTTATATATTCAACTAACTACTAAATTTCACATATTAAATACCACTTTAATGTGTTAAATTAAATGCCAGCAATGTGCTGTTGCTCATATGTTTAGGTCGAACATAATACTCAGTAAGTATATTCTGGATGGATGGATGAATGGATGGATGAACAAGAGAATAAACAATGCCATTATATGAAGATTTCTACCAAAGTTTTATTTTAAAATATGTATTATTTTATCTTTAATTTATCATTGCCTGTTAGTCTAAGTTTCCTGGCTCAGTCAACCCTAAATTCACACTTGTATGTATACAAGTTTCTAAGTCACTAAAAGCCTATAGGTTTTGCTTATGGTTGTGGCTTAATCTTTACATAAGGTAACTAGTATTACCCTTGTGCCATGACAGCAATTAAAACTGTGGGCAGGCATTTTTCAGATGCAAGCCATTTCAAATACTGGACTGAAAAGTAATAAATGCAGGCAACATTCTTCCATTCGCTAAAACATTGCCACTATAAATTTCTCATTTAGTAAAGGCAAAAATATCAAAATTACTATTCATCTATTTAGTGCTTAATAATGACAGTCTACCAAGGAGCGGCTTGGCAATGCTTGGGGCCTATAAGAAGGCTCAGTGGGCAAATGCACTTGCTGCAAAAGCCTGAGAACCTGAGTTTGACTCCCCAGAACCCAAGTTAGAAAGAGAGTAATGGCTTTGGCAAGCTGGAGATGTCATGTGACCTCCTTGCATGTGCAAAGCAGCCCCTCCCCGTCTACACACCACAAGCACACATAACGATCATAAACAAGTCATTCAAAGAAATACTTTAACAACTTAAAACTTCCCAATGTATTAGCTTTAGAATAAATAATGTGAATATACTGTTTATATTTATCATTTTCTATTCACTGCTTATAAATGTCAATAGATACTACAGAAAAACAGAAAAAAAAACAGTAATGTATCATAAAACAATTCACCACTCTTGAATTGAAGACTTTCCTTGATACAATTCAACAAAATAAATTATAGTTTGAAACTAGTTAAAGAGGTACACATCTCATAATCCTAAGTTTTACTACCGGAAGAAAAATACATGGTATTTACATTGCTTTTGTTTTTAATTTGAAATACTTTAGTACTCAAATTCAGCATTTTAGATATTTCCATTTAAATTTAATTTTATTGATCGTCAAATATGATACTTTCTCATTAAGATTCAATATTTCAGTCAGTTTTAGAGCATTATACTTATGGAGTTACCAGAAAGTTAATGTTAAACTTATTGCGCGGAAAGCAATTCTCATAAGCCATCCAGCATTATGTTTCAAGTCTACCACAATGGGCTACATCAATGTATATGTATGAACTAGACTGGACACGTACATCAACAAATTGTATGATAAAGTGCCTCCTTTGTCCGTCAGAATATACAGAAAGGACATATTCACCAGGTTTCCCATGGCTCTCTCGCACCAGGAAGTCTCCTTGCTGCTTCAGCAGTTCTTGTGCCTCTATCCTGGGGATAGCACCATGGTACCAGTCATGCTCCGCCAGGGGCTTCTCACCCACAGAGATCACATCACAGAGTTGCTAAACAAATAGGAAAAAAAAGTTAGGAAAAAAACTTATGTTTTTTCCTAGTAAAATTCTTTGCAAGTACTTCATACATATGTTCTGCCGTCATTGGCCAATTAAAAATTAAATTAAATCTGACATTTTCATAATTATTACAAAAAATGTCCCCTGGAGTACCAGGACTGAAGTTTGGTACAAGTTAATATATCCTTTGATACTTTCTATCATGGACAGGTACAGGTATTTCAGGTTAACAGTCCTAACTTTATTCCCCTTATCATAAAATAAATTTATTTAATAATATTGACCAATCAGAAAAATTATGAAAGACTACTTCAGAAAAATGTATAACAAACAAAGGAAACGTGTTTTTCCCTGACTTGGTTGACTCTGGAAGCACAGACTGAGCTGGGCATAATGGCAGTTAGGAGGGGACTGGGCTCAGCCTGAGGCTGCCTCACTAACTCACACCCACTCCTCTCCCTTACCTCTGCCACCACATGCCCGGTTTTGGTTTTGCAAAGCAATGGCAGAGAAAGAAAGCCCAGGGAGAAAGGGCATCAAAGAAAATCAGCGGCACGTCAACACAGCACGCGCCACGCCGGGACAGCTGTAAGCATGGACACAAAGGAGAGCGGTCAGCTCTGACTGTGGGGACAGATGCTCAGTCCTAACAGCTGAAATAAAAACCCCTGAAACTAAAGGAAGGAGAATCACACACGCACGCTATGACCCCATGTCTCTACTTATCCACAGGAACTAACTAAACTAAACTGGGGTATTTACACAATTATTGTGGTTCTCAGAAGGCAGCATTTTTGATCCTTATGAAAAGAAATTATAAATTGGAAATAATCAGGATTAATAATAAAGTTAGATGTTAGATTTAAAATGTCCTCCAAAAGCCCTATGTTGAAGACATTGTCCTCAGACCATGGTGAGCATGGTGGGCTGAGAGCACTGACCTTATGATAGCTAGGTAGTAAGTAAAAACTCACTTTAAAGATAGCCTTCACTCAGCTCAATCACTGAAGGGTGTCAAATATTCTAATCCAAGTCCAACACACCATCATCCAAAGTTCATCTTACTGGTGATAAAAAGGAAATGTCTCAAATAGGCCTCAAGTACATCACACAATTTTGTGGTTAGTCTTCCATCTATGATACCTACATTTTTTAAATATAAACCTGATGTGGCAAGTTTTCATTAGTAAGCCATTTTTATTTTCAGTGCTGACAGTAGTGAAAACAGAGATGCACAAGAAACCAAGCAGATGCGACATTTGAAAGGGGTGTGAAGCCTGCCCAAAGCTCCTGGTGAACTGACACCAGGGGCTGGCAATTTTTAAAGAAGGTAATCAAAAGAGTTGAATATTTCTTCCCCACATTCAGCAAAATATTTCTAAATATAGTAGTATAAGGTTTCTTGCTGTAGTAGAAAGCTATTTCTAAGCCTCTCCAACAACAAAGTACCCAAAGATGAGTTCAAAAAACGTCCTTCTCAAAGGGTCTTCCTGACAGGACGTGGCACAAAGCAAACATGCCAGTCTGTTCTCTCGCCCAGTTAGCCAACTACCCATCACAGCTGCCATTTACTCAGGACTGCACGAGCACGGAGAGGGCAGGAAGGCTGAAAGGGTTTCGAACATGAGGTTCAACTAATACCGAAGATGTCAGAGATTGATTTGAAGATAAACTATATTTGGGAGGAAATCATCTTGAGAAAGTATCGATTGGGTCTGTACTTTGCCTGTTGTGTTTAAGAAAATAAATATATTTTATTAAAGTGAGTCCTGTTATCAACGACAGCATGTTTTCACCAGTTGACTGTGTTCACTGGTAATTTTACATCACACATTACAACTAAGATTATGAGGAGACCTTGTAATCATCAGCACATAGCAACACTTCCGTATAGAATACAGGAGTGTAGCATGATCTGTTTCTTATTTTAAACATTTGAAGAAATACATGAGAAAACAGATTTGGTCTCATATAATAAAAATTGTACAAAATTAACCTTAATAACCTCTTCTTGAAAAATTATGCATAAGTAATTCAAAATTTGCCACTCAGACAATAAATTTGATGTTCCTTAACATGACTGTGGAGAGGAAACTAGCATATAACACAACACATTTATAGTTCCTTGTTACTTTTTTTAACACTTTAACACCTGAAAAAAAAAGGTAGATTAAAACCTTACTAATAGAAGACAAATGGTATTTGAAATGTATAATATTTAATTTTAACTTGTCTTATTATGGGAATTGCGGGTTACTTTTGTAGATATAAAGATGAGCACAGAAAACTGCATGAAAATGATAACACCCTCCACCCTTACACCCCCACCCCCCCAATTCTGATTCTATAATTGATAACATCTCTACACCCCAATCTCACTGATGGTAGAAGGCTCATATTATGATTCTAATACTATAACTGATTACCCTTTAAACACAGCTGTAATGTAGTTTTCAACAAAAATGCAAACAAAATATATTTCTATTATGATTCTACATAAAAAGTATATATATATATATATATATGACCAAATTCTAATTCAAAGATTCCTAAAATTAAAATTGTACCTATGTTAATACAGTGCAGAAAAAAATACCTTTAAAAGTGATAGGGCTGACTACTTTAAAGCTTTTGACTTTTACTTTAATTAAACAACAATAATTTGGATCAAGGCGTATATGAACCTGATTTTAAGGAATGGTTTTCAGAGTGCTATCACTGGAAGGACGTTATATAGTCTACCAGTTCACAGGCTGTAACATGGAACCTGAAGGCTGCTCAGCCAGGCACTGCAGCAATTCCACACAGAACGAGCCTTGGAGAAAGGGCAATACTTTTGACATGGCTGGAACTGGTCTCAGTAGCTGTAATATGGCTTGAAAGCTTTCCAAATCAAATGAACTCTTAGGATCGCCAGGAAGCTTCGAGAGGTGCAGCTAACGCTGCCCAACAGCTCTGCCAGTGGCTTCGGAAGCAGGGTCTGAAAACAGTTCTCAATGCTAAACGACAGCCTTGTGAAGTCGGAAAGACACTGGATGTGGAGCTGGCCTCAGGCACTGGGAGACTGATGAAGTGTTATGTGGCTCCCTTACAAGTTCACCCAGCACATCTAATATATCAGACACAGTTGAAGTCAAAGTCTAGTTTGTCTCTCAGCTAACATCAGACCGTCTTTAAAGGGTCCACAATTTTACCATTAGTTAAAAACATGCAGACCAATAGGTATGGCAATTAAGAATGCAATCACAATTCATTCCATTTCATTTTCTATATATATTTATTTTACTTTATCTAAAATTAAACACTAAAATTCCAATTTTGAGTAAAGAAACAGTGATTCCTTAGTATTGATTTCTAAGTATTTTAAGCAAGTATGCATCTAGATGGAGAAAACTGAACTTAGAGCTGTACCCATGTCAAGTCACATACATGAGTCAACGGCAAGTGTGAGGAGCACACAGGATGTCCATCACAGCTTTTCACAATAACATCAAGATCACAAGACTAATGGTGTTCGCCATCGGAATTAGAAACTATGGAAGAACGGCAAACTTACAGGCTATGTGTATGATAAGGGACTTGTTTACCCCAAAACACGTTTAAAATCTCACACAACTCAACAGCTAAGAAAACCAAGCTTTATAGCTAAGGGTACAATTCACTGATAGAATAGTTAGCTACTATGCATGAAAATCTGAGTTCAATCAGCAGATCCTCAAAACAAAACAGAAAAACAGCATACAAACAAATTTTAAGGGTGCAAACATTATAAATAGATTCATCTCTAAAGAATACGTAGGTCGGCAGACTCCATATATGAGTAGCTGCAATGGGCAGCCGAGCAGCATGGAGATGGCCCCGCTCTATTGGGCAATTTTTATGCAGATCAATATGAAGATGAGCTTTCATAAAATAAAAATTTTTGAAAAAAATAAAATATTGTTTAGATGAATTAATGATTTTACATAATTCCTCATATGGTTTAAACAGTTTTAGGAAGTTAGGGTAATTGATAGCAAGTTTAAGGAGATGGCTTAAGTTATTCTGCCAGAAGTTATAATTAAAGAGTGGGGTATGCCCTGCCCTTGTATAACAGTGAGGACTGCATAGGTTAGGAAGGGAATCCAGTGAGCTCGTATGTGTTACTAGCATGTAATTGTACTTGGAAGAGAAAAGTTGGATTGAGACAAGTTAGTGATCAAAGAAAATATTCATTCCAGGTTGGATCTGAGTTCCTGGGTCTTGTGATCTAGGGGTGTGGTCACAGGTTTTGGTGTACAGTATGAAAAGACAGAGTTATGAGCAAATAATTCTGAGTATAAGAATAGAGAATAGATGCTTAGCCAGTTTAGCTGAACAAGACACCAAAAATAAGAGGTAAGATACATCATGATCTGTTTCTTGGCAAATACAAACTGTTGTCAGCTGAGCAGAGGGAAAATTTGGTATTATACACTGGCTTGCTTAGTCAGTGACACAAGAATTATGGTTTGGGGTTACAATGAACTCATGGAGAGAAAGGTAGATGAAAAATGTTTAGTTAGGCATGAATTTCAAAAGACATATACATAATCAATAATCCTGTTGTAATTTCCTTTTGTGTAATTTTTGTGTCATTTCCTTTTGATTTTAATCTGTTTTTGAAGAATCTGTTTCCATAGTGACTGTTTTTAGAGAACATGTTTCTTGTGGCTGTGAGGTAACCTTTTTCTCACATAGAGAACTCTGTCTTAGATGGTATAAAAAAGCTATAAGAACAAATGAAGTGGTTGGAGCCTGCTTGTTGAAGTTATGCTCCATCCACCAAACGTGTGTGTGTGTGTGTGTGTGTGTGTGTGTGTGTGTGTGTGTGTGTGTGTGTGTGTGTGTGTGTGAAGTGGCTGGAGCTTGCCATTGGAGCTTTGCTCCATTCATCCACAAAAATGCATGTGTGTGTATGTGTGTACAATGGTTGGCGCCTTGTCACATCCCCCCAACTTGCGAATGTTTGTGTATGTGTGTATGTATGTATATACACATATATGTACGCATGCATGTATACGTATGTCTGAAGCTCACTGGTGTGCAGGAGCATGTGCTTGCGTCACACCATCACTGACACCACATCCCCTCCTTGAATTACTGAACACATTGACAGAGCTAGTCTTTCACAATAGGTAGCCAGTATTAAAACTTTCAAATACTACTCAGCTATTAAGAAATGAGGACATCCTGAGTTTTGCAGGCAAACAGATGGAACTAGAAAATATCATCCTGAGTGAGGTAACTCAGACCCAAAAGAACGTGCATGGTATGTACTCACTAATAAGTAGATATTAGCCAAAAAAAAACCACAGTCCACAGAACTCACAAAGGTCAACAAGCTGAAGGGCCCAAGTGCAGATGCCTCAGTCCCACTTGGGAGGGAGAAGAAAGCAACCAAAAGTGGGGAGCTGGGGAGGGACCTGGGAGGGAAAGTGGACAGGGTGGAAGGGGGGGGAGGGAACCTGATCTGGTACTGGGTGAGGGAAAAGGACTGAAGCCCTGAGGCCAGCAGAAAGAATGGAAACAGGCACCTTCAGGAGGTAAGAGGTTGGGGGCACACTCCAGAATGTACCAGACACCTGGGAGGTGAGAGACTCTCAGGACTCAAAGGGAGGGGCCTTAGATGAAATGCCCTACAGTGGGGAGAGGGAACTTGTAGAGCCCACCTCTAGCAGAAAGACAGAGCATCAAGTGAAGGATGGGGTTGCTATCCCACAGTCAAAACTCTGACCCATAATTGTTCCTGTCTGAAAGAACTGCAGGGATGGAAATGGAGAGGAGTCTGAGGAAAGGAAGGTCCAGAGACATGACCAAAGTGGGATTCAGCTCAAGGGGAGGCCCCAAGGCCTGACACTATTACTGAGGCTATGGAGTGAGCACTCACAAAAAGGGACCTATTATGTCTGCACTCTGGAAGACCCAACAAGCAACTGAAAGAATCAGATGCAGATATTTGCACCCAATCAATGGACAGAAGCTGCTGACCCCTGTGGTTGAATTAGGGAAAGGCTGGAAGAAGCTGAGGAGGAGGGTGACCCTGGAGGAGAACCAGCAGTCTCAATTAACCTGGACCCCGAGATCTCTCTGACACTGGACCACCAACTAAGCAACATACAATAGCTGATATGAGGCCCCCAACACATATAGAGCAGAGGACAGTGGGTCTGGGTTCAGTCAGAATGATGAACCCTCAAGAGACTGGAGGCCCCAGGGAGTTTAGAGGTCTGGTGCGTTGGGGCGTGGGTAGTGGGGACATCCTCTTAGAGACGGGGGTGGGGAGGATGTATGGGATGTGGAACAGTCCGAGGGTAGATAGGGAGGGAAGAAAAAAATCTAGAGTGTAAATAAATAAATAAATAATAAAAAACTTTTAAATAAAAATGACAATGACAAAGCACAGTGAGTTCATGCTTGAATAAAACACAATAAAACAAAAGAAAACCCATGCTACACACAGAGAAACTTTGTCTCAAAAACCAGAACACAAAAACTAGAATATTTAAAGTAGGTAGATAGAGATAGATACATAGATAGATAGATAGATAGATAGATAGATAGATAGATAGATAGATAGATAGATAGATAGATAGAATGAACAAATAAAAAACTGGGAGAGCAGCAAGCATGAACAGCAATATGAGAAACCAGTAGCACTCAGACATATACTGTTGTTAGAGCTTAGACATATACTGTTGTTAGATCACTCAGACATACACTGTTGTTAGATCACTCAGACATACACTATTGTTAGATCACTCAGACATACACTGTTGTTAGATCACTCAGACATACACTGTTGTTAGATCACTCAGACATACACTGTTGTTAGATCACTCAGACATACACTGTTGTTAGATCACTCAGACATACACTGTTGTTAGATCGCTCAGACGTATACTGTTGTTAAGAGTGCTCAGATGTATACTGTTGTTAGATCACTCAGATATATACTGTTGTTAGAGTGCTCAGATGTATACTGTTGTTAGATCACTCAGACATATACTGTTAGAGTGCTCAGATGTATACTGTTGTTAGTACACTCAGGTATACACTGTTGTTAGAGCACTCAAATGTATACTGATGTTAGGAATGTAAATATTTCTCTCAGTGTAGAAAACAGCCCCCTTAAAATCTTAAATGTAGAATTACTGTATGACCCAGTAATTCTACTACTAGGTATATAGCAAAAAAAAAAAAAAGAGCTTATATTCACAGGAGAATGAAAAGTGTTCACAGTAGCATTCTTCATACAAGTTCAAAAGCTGAAAGTTTTATCATAAAAGCTTATGATGATGTGACATTACATGATGATAAACTAAAGCTTATGAGACGATGAGTAAACAGATGATGCGAGAAGCCTATGCCATGAGGTAGCATTCCGCCTAGAGAACAATTACATATTACCACATGGCCAAACATGAATAAACCTGAAAGTATTCTAGGAAGAGAAGGAAGGAAAACATAAAAACCTGCTGCTAGATGACCCTGTGCATGTGAAAGGCCCGCAAGAGGCATAGTCAGAGGATATGAAATATCAGCAGATGAGAGGCAGTTGGGGACTGAGGCTATCTTCTAAGGGGTGTGGAGTTCCCTTCTGGGATACTAAACAATCCCAGCACCCTGTGGTGATTACTGGTGCCCGTGGGAACAGGGACTGGGAGGTGTGGGGCTAGGTGTAAATGGAGGCCGTGTCCATGACTCGGCCTGCGACGCAGACTCCGGAGACCAGCATCAAAGTGCAGATCTAGCTTTGTTGTTTGCCACACAAGCTTATATTATAGCTTAGCTTATATTATAGCTTAGCTTATATTATAGCTTAGCTTATATTATAGCTTAGCTTATATTATAGCTTAGCTTATATTATAGCTTAGCTTATATTATAGCTTAGCTTATATTATAGCTTAGCTTATATTATAGCTTAGCTTATATTATAGCTTAGCTTATATTATAGCTTAGCTTATATTATAGCTTAGCTTATATTATAGCTTAGCTTATATTATAGCTTAGCTTATATTATAGCTTAGCTTATATTATAGCTTAGCTTATATTATAGCTTAGCTTATATTATAGCTTAGCTTATATTATAGCTTAGCTTATATTATAGCTTAGCTTATATTATAGCTTAGCTTATATTATAGCTTAGCTTATATTATAGCTTAGCTTATATTATAGCTTAGCTTATATTATAGCTTAGCTTATATTATAGCTTAGCTTATATTATAGCTTAGCTTATATTATAGCTTAGCTTATATTATAGCTTAGCTTATATTATAGCTTAGCTTATATTATAGCTTAGCTTATATTATAGCTTAGCTTATATTATAGCTTAGCTTATATTATAGCTTAGCTTATATTATAGCTTAGCTTATATTATAGCTTAGCTTATATTATAGCTTAGCTTATATTATAGCTTAGCTTATATTATAGCTTTTTAGCCAACTGGGCTACGAGTATTCAAGAGCAAATCAGGGTACTACAGGTGTCATTTACCAGAATCTGGCTCTCCTGTCCATGCCTGTAGGGAGGGTCCAATGCCCGTGGAGATTTCTGTGAAGGAGCCATGAGCCTGCCCTGAGTTCTCTGTGTTGTCTCACCAGCACGGAGCCACGGCAGACCCTACACTCTGTAAGGATCAGGGGTCTTCCAGGAGTTGCTAGAGCCTGTGGTACCTCACCCTCCGTCCCACTTCCTCCTCCACCAGGTATATGTCCGCATCCCCCACACACACATCACAGCAAACACACTGAAGCCTCTTGGCAAGCATGTGAAGTTTATCACAAGGAAACAAACCATGTACTAATATGGCTTATATATAAAGGGCTTTTCTGTATGAGAAAAGATATCATCTGACGTATTCAAAAAATTTTAAATTACAATCAAATCATCTCTATATAGCTATTCATTTTTGGATTCCCAGGGTTATCAGTGCAACAGTCACATTCACATTAGAACTCAAGCCCTCAGTCAGCGTGTGCTTGGAGGGGAGCAAGCAGCACTCAGGAGAGAACGGCTCCACATGTGATCGCGGGGGTGTTCCATGCTTGAGCACACAGGTGTTAAAAGAGATAATTCATGTTCTACTGTGCCACACCATGACAAGCCAAACTGAAATGTTAATGATTAATCTAGCAAACAAATTACTTTCATTATCAAATGTCCTTTCCAATGGCAATACAAGCTAACACATTTTAAGAACACAGATAAAGTAATAGCTATTATAAAAGTATTATTTCCCTAATGCTGTCTACACTATGCCTCTAGTAAGGCTCCAGTCACAGAAAGCCCATAATTAGATGCATGCAGCACAAGGAACCTGTGACATGCTGGTCCCGTTAGCCATGTTCACCACAGCAATCTCAGCGACCATGGCAAAGAATGGGCTCACATCATCTCATACCTTCTGTGGACGCCCGAAAGGTAGATTATTTTGGAAAAGCCTTCACCAAGCCTTCATTATAGTATGCTCTGAAAACTGTTCTACTTTATCAATACTTGATATAGGTAATATCTTACTGTCCCTAGTAAATTTTATGACAATGGAATATGTATAGAAAGTGAGTAGTGAATGATTTATACTACCTACAATACTACCTACAGTTTCCACCATCCAATAGTGGCCTCAGAATATCCATGGACAATGATGGAGGTCTATTGCAAAAGACCCAAGTTTCCTGTTCGTGAGCATAGACATGTAACTGGAAAAAGCAAGACAGTGATCCCTAGGAGTCAGCACATAGTTGATCGGACTTACTGTTGACGAGCCGAGTACCGATTTTGGAGACTTAATTATCCCAGCAATGGAATGTCGAATAGATTCAAATTTGGATAGCCTCTCCTTTCTCTCCTGGAAGTAATAAGAAGCAGCCATCAATAGCAGCAAACCATTGAGGGTTTACATTTCACTATCTGGGTATGTGTCCATAGCTCCGTTTTCTAACTATGTCAAATATAAATTTCCTCACCTAACCAACACATGTAAATTTAAAGCATTCTGCTCTTCTGGTCCCTCAATATATCTATTTAGGAAAAAATAAGGAAAGTCAAACAGATGAAGGAAATTCAAAGAAGATCAATTAATTATTAAATAATAAGTACACAAAAAGAAAGCGGCATAACCCTAAGAAAGCAGCGTAGGTATGGAGACTCTAACGTAGGCAAAAATAAAACACACTTGTGAGTTTTCCACAGGAAAACATAAGAGGGGAAAGAAAAGAGCCACGTCCATCATGTACCACGACCATCATGTACCACGTCCATCATGTACCACGTCCATCACAATGTAAGGACGTGAATTTTGTAAGCTGAGTTAAGTCTGCACAGGACTCACTTGAGAGGATTGTGACAGCGGTGACCACGGGGAAGGACAGGCCAGGTAAAACGTGGAGGATGGGTGGCAGAACTTGCTGTGAAGTCAGTCAGCCTGCAGTTCTCTTTCCATGTGTATTTCTGAATACCACATATCACAACAGAGAAAAACCTTCTAAGTTTTAAAACCGTGAGGTTTACTTTGCCAGTGCAGATGAACGGAGCGAGTATAGGCACCAAGACTTAGAAGGAGCAGGAGAAGGAGCAGAGGCGGCTGGGGAGGGAGCGCGGATCTGTGAGGAGGAATTGGCCAGGCGCCCAGGAGGCTACACTTGTCAGTCGCTGGCCAGCAGCAGACAGAACAAGACCACAGCACTGCACAGGGCACAGCTCTGCCTGTCCGCTCACTCGCCAACCAAGTCTCCAGTCTACACTGTCCGCTCACTCGCCAACCAAGTCTCCAGTCTACACTGTCCGCTCACTCGCCAACCAAGTCTCCAGTCTACACTGTCCGCTCACTCGCCAACCAAGTCTCCAGTCTACACTGTCCGCTCACTCGCCAACCAAGTCTCCAGTCTACACTGCACTGATGAGCCTTGCTGCCCCTCACTACTTGCCCACCCCGCGGCTTTTACCTCTCCTAAGAGAAGCAGGCCAATAATCCTAACTAGTCTATGAAAATATCAATATCCATCATTTGGAACAACTTAAGATAATCTAATAGAGCAGGGAATTCCTCCTTTTTCAACATTACTGTGCTAACAGAATTTCATGTAAATCACTATTTGGACATCAATTTGATCATGTATAAGACTGAAAAAAAATAATACAAGCCTTGCTTAGAGTCACAAGTGAGGAGGGCTGGTACTTTGAAGATATACGTATCTTACGTAATGTACTGGTAGGGAGACACATCATTCCCACTGTACAAACAGTGATCCCTTTAGGGATGTGAGGACCTGATCTACTGTTTTAACCCAGACAAGATAAGATACAGATATTTCAAAAAAAACAAAACAAAAAACATGCTAGAAAGCCTGAGTCAAAGTTTTCTGACATTAAGTCACAAAGTACAAGAATATAATATGGAAAAGCATTATATTCGTATGTACTCATTCGAATGTACACAAAAATACAGCAACTTTTTGAAAAGCATGGCTGTGCTCGGGGTATGTTTCGTTGTTAGTTTTATATCTCTTTCTGATGTTTCCTGAGTCTGCAGCAGTAAAAGCTGATTTAAGGAAGAGAAACTCTAGCCAGGACTAGTGGGGAGTCCAGCACACGTGGCTGCATGAGGATCGTCAGCGCGCGTGGACTGAGACCGCTTCAGCGCTGGGTTTCCACCGGAGAAACCTGCGCTTTCTCCCCTTCCTTTCTGGAATGACCATCTGCTCTGAGCAGCTGGAGAGGTCACCTTGCTGCGGCAGCCGCTGACAGAAACATGCAATGAAAATGTTAATGCCACCTGTAGCAATGACAGAGTCACAAAAGCTGCAGCAGGCACTGCCTCCGGGCCTGCACACTTTTGCTCTGGGCAGTGCTCTCCAGGAGCACTAGAGCACTCTCCTGGAGTGTGAGTACTACAAACATGCCACCAAAAAATGACATGGAGAAAGCAGAACCCAGGAGTGTAATTTTTCTTCAAATAAGGTAAAATAAATTTTCAGGGGAAAAGTTTAGGTACTGAAAACATTTTCTGAGAATGAAATGATTCTATGTGTTCATATGTATTCCTATGTATTTGTATGTACTCATGTATGCACAATTTGCCCTAGTTATGCTTTTGGCACCCCACCCTAGAAGAAAAAAACCTTTCATCATATCTCTCAGACATTCCCTCGATGGGTTAACTTTAGGACTACACCTCAGGTTAGAATTATCTAACAAGTAAATCAGGTGTGAGATGAAAATGACTTCAAAACCCAGTTTCCTGACATTAAGTCACGAAGTACAAGGATATAATAAGGAAAAGCAGGCTTTCTAAAGTTTAAGCGCACTATCATTTAGATAGACTCATCTAAAACTGTATTAACAATCCTGGTAATACCACCTTACAGCTTATAGATGAACGATCAAAATGTAAGTAGGATTTACAAACTGCTCCAGCCAGGGTCTGCTCACTCAGTGCTCGGATTTCCAGGAGTCAAACATCAAATTCATTTGCCAAGCTCCTGTCTATGTAATACTCAATATCATCTCTAAATTACAGTTTATCAGTAATATATCAGACTGTGCTGAATTTATTGACGGGCTGATTTTTATAGGTAAGAATTAAAAGGCTATTTAAACAAATCATTTAAAATTAAAAAAAAAAACAAACAAACACCGTGACCTGTGCACGTGTCAGGCTGCTGGTGCAAGGGCCGAGCGCTCACTGGACCACCTCATGTGAGGACAAGAAGGAGAGCTTGCTCCCCAGGAGCCAGGAGAGCAGATCACCAGTGACAGCTCCTCCCAGTGGAGGAAAGCAGGGGGAGGCAGTGCTATGGGAACACATCTCATGTTAGGAAGATTCTGAGAAAAACAACCTTGACAGCAATTCTACATATAGAATTTGTTTCACATTTCATTTAAGAATAGATTACCATAGTGTGAAATTAAGTAAATGAAATCAAATCTTGACCTGCCCTGAGTCACAGTCACAGTCTCTGTCTCTCTGTCTCTCTCTCTCTGTCTTTGTCTCTCTCTGTCTCTCTCTCCCTCCCATCTCTTTCTCTCTTATGCACACACACTTCACTATTGACTTTATATCAAAGAATTTAATTTTTAAAAGTAGCCATTTAAATCAGTTGCTATAGATGCCACACGGCTGACTGCATCTATATAACTGTAGACACACATATAGCTACATGGCTTCATATGAACTAGGAATGCACCTGTTGCAACCATTAGTGGTGTGTTTAACTCTATAGGAAACAATGCCTAAATTGTCGTCGTAACCTTCTATGTATGACTCCAGGTCTGTAACAGGAAGGCCACCGGTGGCCTGAGCAGAGGAGAGGAGAGGGAGAAGGAGAGGGAGAGGGAGAGGGAGAGGGAGAGGGAGAGGGAGAGGGAGAGAGAGAGAGAGAGAGAGAGAGAGAGAGAGAGAGAGAGAGAAGGAAACCAGGGGCAAGAATTACAGTCTTGTGAAATCAGAGCCCACACCACACCAAATGGCTATCTTGCTGCTGCAGCGAGTGGTAACACCAAAACCACAAGACAGCTTTCCAAGCAAAGCCCTGGAGGAAGAGCCTTGGAAAGATAAGGTTCTCCCGCTGAAGGGGTGAAGACTGCCCAGGTGACAATGTTGTTCTTAGTCTAGACCAGAAAAATACCTGCTACCAAGACCCCTCTCCCCATCACTGTGATACACTGATTCTGAATAAGCACAAACATTGGCAGCCAGTCACTGCCACAAAGGCCAGTTCTATTCCGTCCCCAGAGGTCCTCAGCACAGGACACAAGGGGAAGAAAAGTCAACTCTCAAAGTAGCTATGGGGACACATTTTTGTTTATAGTAAGACACCAAAAAAAAAATCTAATATTATTTCCTACAGATTTCTGCAAACAAGTCCAATCTCATCATCTTCTTTGAAGAGGCAATCCGCAGTGGAGGAATGGTCAAACCTGAATACCCAATGATTCAAGCAAAAAGATGAAGACAGCTGTTCTACAACGCCGATAGGAGCTCCTTAGGTAAAACAGCCATGACGTTTGCAAGGATGTTGAGAAGCCACTGCAGGATTGCCTGACAGGGTCTGGTGTCCATGACTCCATAAGTAAAGGAAACACTGTAGACCTCAGAACACCAAGGAAACAGTGTAGATCTCAGAACACCAAGGAAACAGTGTAGACCTCAGAACACCAAGGAAACAGTGCAGACCTCAGAACACCAAGGAAACACTGTAGACCTCAGAGCACCAAGGAAACACTGTAGACCTCAGAACACCAAGGAAACACTGTAGACCTCAGAACACCAAGGAGACACTGTAGATCTCAGAACACCAAGGAAACAGTGTAGACCTCAGAACACCAAGGAAACAGTGTAGACCTCAGAGCACCAAGGAAACACTGTAGACCTCAGAGCACCAAGGAAACAGTGTAGACCTCAGAGCACCAAGGAAACAGTGTAGACCTCAGAACACCAAGGAAACAGTGTAGATCTCAGAACACCAAGGAAACACTGTAGACCTCAGAACACCAAGGAAATACTGTAGACCTCAGAACACCAAGGAAACACTGTAGACCTCAGAACACCAAGGAAACAGTGTAGACCTCAGAACACCAAGGAAACACCGTAGACCTCAGAACACCAAGGAAACACTGTAGACCTCAGAACACCAAGGAAACACTGTAGACCTCAGAACACCAAGGAAACAGTGTAGACCTCAGAACACCAAGGAAACACTGTAGACCTCAGAACACCAAGGAAACACTGTAGACCTCAGAACACCAAGGAAACAGTGTAGATCTCAGAACACCAAGGAAACAGTGTAGACCTCAGAACACCCTTTTAAAGGAATGAACTCATACATAAACAAACAACTCAGTCTTCTGCAGAAAAGGACTCTTCTGGGAAGAACAAAAATTGCATGGTCTTTTTTTGTTGCAGCCAGGGTTTAGCATTTAAGTATTAAAAGAGTTTTGGCATGGTCTGTTCTAACGGAAGGCACTGAAGCACTCAGGGCCTAGGCACCAAGTTAAGAGTACTATGCTGTCCTCTGCTTGCATATTAAGGATCTTTATTTAAAGAAACACAGCTCACTTGCTAAGTCAAGTACCTTCATATCCCCCAAACTAAATTAAGGCACAATTACATAAAGAAAAAGTGTGATGTTTTTAAAAAGAACTTGTTGTAAAACAACAGTGCTCTGGACACTGAGAGCTAAGCTGTAAAATGTTATAAATCATCTTTCTTTCTTAATTCTATGTCACGTGTGTAAGTTGATGCCCCTGGGTAAACACAGCTGCAAGAAGCGCCCTTCCTCCTTAACACCAGATACAGCTCAAGCTCTGGAGTCCTTTCTCCAAATGTGTAGCCCAAATCACTGATGGTGAGGATGAGGATGAGGATGAGGATGATGAGGATGAGGATGATGAGGATGAGGAGGATGAGGATGATGAGGATGAGGATGATGAGGATGATGAGGATGAGGAGGATGAGGATGATGAGGATGAGGAGGATGAGGATGAGGAGGATGAAGATGAGGAGGATGAGGATGATTCTTCAATACGATTTTATTTAGAACAAATGTAGACATACAGTACAGATAGAAGGTAGAAACAAAGATTGCCATATGTCTCTCTCTCTCTTCACGTGCACAGTGACATAGCAATGGTGACTCAGAGTCACCAGATGGGATGAGGATTTGCTCTTGCTCTGGTAAGCTGTTTTCCCCATCACAGCATCACATAGGAATGCCACTGCCACAAACTCCATCTGCGCATGGTCTATTCCTCCCTCCACTAAGACACTGGAGAAAGGATGCAGAAGGATGAGATGCACTTCAAGCCCCTTCCTGAGGGACAACTCCCTGGTTCCACAACAGAAGTGTCGATGACTTGGCTAAGTGTGATTTTCATTTTTTAAATATAATTATTATGAATTAGCTTGTCTAGATTCAATGTAACCAAGATTTTGTCTTTAAAACATCCAAGGGACATGTTAACAGGAAACTCTTCTACTTCCCTAAAGGAACAAGGAAGCGGGGAGCATAGACTATGAGGGCAGACTGCAGCACAGTCCCACAGGAAGCCCGAGTCCAGTTCTCCTTGACCTCACGTTAGCAGGAGGCGTGCGCTGCCATGGACACTGGGACCACAGCCCAGGGTCTCTGCAAGAAGAGATCGGTCCCAACTATCGGGCTGGCAGCCCAGCAGGCTCATCCCTCATCTCCAAGTTTTTGAGAAACTTTTTTCCATAATATCCAAGGCTGGGCTACAGCTCAGTGGGAGGGAACCTTGCTACCAAGCATGAGACTCTGGGTTTACTCATTACAAAATAAACAAACAAAGAGACAAATAGCTAGCAAACAATGAAAACGTAAACAAAACAAAACTGCAGGAGGAAGGGCAGGTGGAGTGGGTCAAGGCCTCAGAGACTCAACAGGAGACTAGTATTCCATCAACATTTAAGAACGCCCATCATTCAAGTGAAGGAGGATCCAGAGAAACCTGTGAAGTGCCAGGGGTTCTCAAACTTAGAACAAAGAAAAAGGCTGGGGTCTGAGGACTGGTAGCAGATCAGGAGAGAGCAATCCCTTCAGGTACTCTATATAATGCCGCTGTAAGAATACCAACTTCCAGCTTCTCCACATCCTCACCAACACTACTTTCTGTTTCTTAATGACAGGCATATAGGTTGGTGTGAATCGATACTGGCTTCGTTTCTGAAGGATAAGTTCACTGAATATGAAATTCAATGATAAGATGGGTTTTAGAGCACTCTGTCTTCTGACCTTCATTGTTTCCGGTACACAGTCAGCTATAACGCACACAATCTCTCCCTCAGACATAAGGTTTTTCTTCCCTATTTTTTAAGTGAATACAATATGAGTAAACATGAACTTATTCACATACATGCAGAGTAATGGAAGAGATGGAAGGAGGGACGGAAGGGGAAGCTGTAGACTGAAAGCACAGGTCAAACCAGGCTAGTGCTGCCCTAGTGCTCTCTGGCCTCATTGTCCCTCTCCCTCCTCCAACCCCAGCTGCCTGCATAGCCCCTCTGGGGTAAATGATGCTCACAGTCCACATGATTCCACAGTCTTCTGCTTCAGTCTGCTTCATGCCTCTATCAGCACACCTTCTGTCTCCCTGATCTTCCCTTCTTTGTCTGCTCTATTATTAACAAGTCTGTCTAATAAGTCTCAGTTCCCATGTACTTTCCAGCAATGCTATTTTTATAGCAATACACTGCAGCTGAAACACTCCATCTTTCCACACCCATTGTCCACCCTTTGTGCTGGATCCATTGGCCTCTTTGTAAGAGCTACACTGAACGCACCATCTGCTCATTTCACTATCTGGGTCATCTCTTGTCTGTCTATGTTATAAATAATGAGTTACAAGCCTTTTGAGAGTATCATATAATCTTGCATTATTGCCAGGAAACTTGCATAAAAGAACAGGAGTCTGAGTTCAATATTTACCTAGAGAAATGAGCACATCTATTCCCTGCCCTTGATATCAGACTTCTCATGTTACAGCAAAGTTACTAAGCAGGGCCTAGATCAGTTGAAGTTTGAGTTTGAACCAATGACCTATTATAAGTTGCCTTGGTCATAGTGTTTTATCACAGCAACAGAGAAACAATTAATACAATTAATACTCTTGTCTAGAGAGAGAAAGGGTGGGAGGAGAAGAAACAGAAGTGGTGTCAGGTAAGGAGATGGGAGGGGAGGGGGCACTGTGAAGATATTCCTGTCCCACCCGGAGGACCCTTCCACTTCTAATCTGTCACATGTACCTAAACACTGTCATTACAAGTTTGTCAAACCTTATGGGCATCATTTGTTCAAACAGCATGACCCAACGAGGCAGTCCTAAAACACCTTTCTCTCATTACAGCCTTCTTCGTTCTAAACAGGTTCCTATAGGTCTCTGTTCGCTCAGCTTGCTGATGGACTTTTCAAAGCTGTGACTTGGAAACCCATCCCCTAACTTTTGTTGTTAAGAATCATCAGTGGTCCTGCAGCTCTCCATATCCAATCACATTTGCATTTATTATGCTCGAAGATCAACAATCAACAAATGGGACCTAAGGCAAAGGACACTGTCAATAGGACAAAATGGCAACCAACAGATTGGGAAAAGATCTTTACCAACCCCACATCTGATAGAGGGCTAATATCCAATATATACAAAGAACACAAGAAGTTAAACTCCAGAGAACCAAATAAGCCTATTAAAAAATGGGGTGCAGAGCTAAACAGAGAATTCTCAACTGAGGAAACTTGAAAGGCTGAGAAGCACATAAAGAACAGGGAAGTGCAAATCAAAACAACCCTGAGATTCCACCTCACACCAGTCAGAATGGCTAAGTTCAAAAACTCAGGAGACAGCAGATACTGGTAGGGATATGGAGAAAGAGGAACAGGCCTCCATTGTTGGTCGGATGGCAAGCTGGTACAACCAAGGACTGATGTTGTGGAAATCAGTCTGGCAGTTCCTCAGAAAATTAGATATAGTACTACCTGAGGATCCAGCTATACCACTCCTGGGCATATACCTAAAAGATGCTCCAAAATATAACAAGGAGACATGTTCCACTATGTTTATAGCAACCTTATTTATAATAGCCAGAAACTAGAAAGAACCCAGATGTCCTTCAATAGAGGAATGGATACAGAAAATGTAGTATATTTACACAATGGAGTACTACTCATCTATTAAAAGCAATGACTTCATGAAATTCTTAGGCAAATGAATGGAATTAGAAAATATCATCCTGAGTAACCCAGTCACAAAAGAACACACATGGTATACACTCATGGATAAGTGGATATTAGCCCAAAATCTTGAAATACCCAAGATATAATTCGCAGACTACATGAAGCTCAAGAAGAAGGAAGTCCAAAGTGTAGATGCTTCAGTTCTTCTTAGAAGGGGGAACAAAATACTCACCGGAGGAAATATAGAGACAGTGTGGGGCAGTCACCAAACCCAAACCAGCCCATGAGGCTATGTGGAAGAAACAGATGGGTAAGCTCCCTCTAGGAGGCCTCCAGCAGCCACAGAGGCATGCTCCCGCGGAGACAGAGGGACCAATAACCTGGTACAGTGCTCCGCAGGTACGGACTTCCCCAACACTGAGAGGGGAATTTCTGTTCTCTGCCAAGTTTGTAGTAATGTGCTATGCTGTCAAGAATATTGATATAAGGTGGCAAAGAAAAATCATTTCACATTGTCTTAGAAAACAACCACTGACAATACAAAAAACCTTTTACAACAAATCAAAAAAAAATGGTCAAATATGACATTGTTCTCACAAATTCTATACAAAAAAATTAAAGTATGTGCATGTTTGTGTGTGTGTGTGTGTGTGTGTATGTGTACACACGTAAATGCATGTGCAATTTGTCTTTCATTTCTTATACACATTTAGAAACTCATCTCTAACTAAAACAACATCTTGCCTCAAAATTTACTGCCAACTATATATTGCAGTCAAAAAGACAGATTTCCTCAGCAGGAGCCTTGATCATTCCAAGAAAGCATGTAGCAATATTCACCATCACTACAAGGTCACTGGGTTATCAGCCTGCGGCACAGGAGCAACAATACTGATACTTTCTCTGCCTTGTTCGAATCATTTTCACACAAATTGGCATGGTTTGCAGCTCTCGGATTTCAGGGTGCAATACTGTTTCTGATGGTCTATCAGGAAATGCAAAGACCTTAAAGGCAACAAAAGGCTAAGAAATAGTTCAAAGTAGCTGCTTAATGTGTAAGGTTGGCTTCAATCCCCAGCAACATGGATGGACAGATGGATGGATGGATGGATGGATGGATGGATGGATGGATGGATGGATGGATGGATGGATGACAAGAAAAAGGGAAGGGAAGGGAAGGGGAGGGAGGGAGGGAGGGAAGGAATATCCAACTTCCAAACAAAAATTAGTAGTGCAATATTTGTGTATGCAGATAAGACATTAATAAACACATCAACATTAAAAACAAGTACAGACATTCTTAATTATTCTCTCCGCTGTTGCAATGTAATCATGAAATAAAACTCCATAAAATCAGCAGCAGAAAGGACCTCCTACATCTAAGGTTCTCTACTCCAAGTTTTGATTTTATAAAACATGGAAACTGAAGGTAAAATGATATGCTCAAAATGCTTATAGACATGACAACTCTAACACTTACTCCCTGACTACTGTCATCAGTTAGATTAGATTCAGAGTCAGCCAATGACCAACATCAGCAACTCAGCCAAAAATCTAAGTGAAGGGGAGGTAGGTGCGCTTTAATTCTTTTTTTTTTTAATGAAAAAGGAAGTAAAAACATTTTATGATAAAAATTAAAGATTTACATGGAAAATGTTTCAGACAAAATTGAAGAAGCATATAGAAAAACACATTAAGATTGAAAATTTTCATGGAAAATTAAAGATTAAAATGGTAGACATAAAAAAATTACTAAATTAATTGAAAAAGGAAGTAGAAACATTTTATGATAGAACTGAAGATTTACATGAGAAATATTTCTAATAAAATTGTAGAAATATAAAATAACATTAAAATTGAAGATTATCATGGAAAATTACAGATAAAATGGTAAGCATAAAAATATTTCTAAGTTGATTGAAAGTGGAATTATAAACATTTTCTGATAAAATTGAAGATCTACAAGAAAAATATTTCTGATAAAATTCAAGAAATATATAGAAAAACACGTTAAAATTGACTATTTCATGGAAAATTATACAGATAAAATGGTAGGAATAAAAATATTCCTAAGTTGATTAAAAGTAGAATTATAAATATTTTCTGATAAAATTGAAGATTTACATGGAAAATATTTCTGATAAAATTGAAGAACTATATAGAAAAAGATGTTAAAATTAAAGATTATCATGGAAAATAATACAGTTAAAATGGTAGACATAAAAAACATTACTAAATTGAAAGAGGAATCACAAACATTTTCTAGTAACATTGAAGATTTACATGAAAAATATTTCTGTTAGACTATGTTTTTTGTTGGGGAATTAAGTCTATTGATGTTATAAGATATTAAGGAATAGTGATTGTTGCTTCCTGTTATTTTTGATGTTCTTTTTATGTTTGTGTGGTTATTTTCTTTTGGGTTTGTTGGGAAAAGATTACTTTCTTGCTTTTTCTAGGGTGTAGTTTCCCTCCTCGTGTTGGCATTTTCCATCTTTATCCTTTGTAAGGCTGGATTTGTGGAAAGATATTGTGTAGATTTGGTTTTATCATGGAATATCTTGGTTTCTCCATCTATGGTAATTGAGAGTTTTGCTGGGTATAGTAGTGTGGGCTGGCATTTGTGTTCTATTAGGGTCTGTATGAGATCTGCCCAGGATCTTCTGGCTTTCACAGTCTCAGGTGAGAAGTCTGGTGTAAATCTGATAGACCTGCCTTTATAGGTTACTTGACCTTTTCCCCTTACTGGTTTTAGTATTCTTTGTTTAGTGCATTTGGTGTTTTGATTGTTATGGTCCAGTCTGTTTGGAGTTCTGTAGGCTTCTTGTATGTTCATGGAAATCTCTTTCTTTAGGTTAGGGAAGTTTTCTTCTATATTTTGTTGAAGATATTTACTGGCCCTTTAAGTTGGAAATCTTCACTCTCTTCTATACCTATAATCCTTAGGTTTGGTCTTCTCATTGTGTACTGAATTTCCTGGATGTTTTGGCTCAGGAACTTTTTGCATTTTGCATTTTCTTTAACTGTTGAGTCAATGTTTTCTATGGTATCTTCAGCACCTGAGATTCTTTCTTCTATCTCTTGTATTCTGTTATTGATGCTTGCATCTATGACTCCTGAATTCTTTCTTTCCAAGATTTTCTATCTCCAGAGATGTCTCACTTTGTGATTTATTGTTTGTACTTCCATTTTTAGATCCTGGATGGTTTTGTTCAGTTCCTTCACTTGTTTGTTTGTGTTCTCCTGTAATTCTTTAAGGGATTTTTGTGTTTCCTCTTTAAGGGTCTCTACCTGTTCACCCATGCTCTCCTGTATTTCTTTAAGGGATTTTTGTGTTTCCTCTTTAAGGGCTTTTACCTGTTGACCCATGTTCTCCTCTATTTCTTTAAGGGAGTTATTTATGTCCTTCTTGATGTCCTCTAACAGCATCGTGAGAAGAGACTTTAAATTCAACTCTTGCTTTTCCGGTGTGTTGTGGTATCCGGGACTTGCTGTGGTGGGAGAACTGAGCTCTAATGTTGCCAAGTAGCCTTGGTTTCTGTTGGTAGGGTTCTTGTGCTTGCCTTTCGCCATCTGGTTATTTCTGGTGTTAGTTGGTCTTGTTGTCTCTGACTGGAGCTTGCCCCTCCTATGGGCCTGTAAGCCTGTGTCTGTACTCCTGGGAGACCAAGTCTCTTCTGGCAGGGTCTGTGCACAGAAGGCTGTGGAGCTGTCTGATTCCCTGCTGCAAATGGTGGCCAGAAGGGAAGACTCCTGTCCCAGCTGCTCCACTGATCATATGCCCTGTATGCTCCTAGCTGTACCCCTCCAGAGGGAAGGTGGAGATCTCACCTCTGCACTCAGAGTGAAATCGCTGCTGGGAGATCACCCTCTCCTGGCGGGCTGTGTACAGAAGGCTGTGGAGCTGCCTGGTTCCCTGCTGCAGATGGCAACTCGTGCTTTAATTCTTACTTTTGAAACATTCGACCACAACTTACATTCTGTACAAAGCTATGGTTCACTTACACCTAAAATGATCTTCAATCCACAATTCAAAAATATGCTAGAGACAAAAAGATATCAATGAATTTCTTGATTATAAGAAGCAGGAGGCTGCCACTGTGAAGGCACACACACAGGAAGGATAATTTTGTACTGGAATGGCAGAAGATCACATTAGAAATGACGGGGGACCCTCCCCCATTAAATAAGCAAACAAATAGCCAATGACGGCGTCAGGAGCAGCTGTGCACACCAGCAAGGCCAACACTGGGGGGGGGCGGGGGGCGGGGCAGGGACGGCAGCAAGGGAGCTGCAATGCAAGGTCTTCCCTGGGCACACATGGACAGTCTCCCCAAAAGACAAAACAGAAAAATGAGGCCTTTCAATATTCACCTAAAAAACCTTGGATTCACATTTCAGAAGTGTTCAATGCCTTCTACATCCATTAAGAAAGTAGTTCAGAGAGCCACCCACTGATTCTAAGCCGTGTCAGAGGACAGTGCTAACACTGCAGGTGGCCAGTCTTCCCTGGGCACTGACTGACTGTGCACCAACTGCACTCATGACTACCTTGTGCTGCTCACCTTCTACATGGCCATGGTTCAGGTCCTGGTAACATCTCCTGTCACAGACCGGAGAGCCAAAGATTACAGAGTGCTTCAGTAACGTCTCCAAGGACATAAGGAGCTCTTATTCAGAATACTACTTCTCACTGTCAAGTCTAAAGTGTACTGTAAGTCCAAAATTCCTTCCTAGACTTACAGGATGACTATTTATAGAACGGAATCTATAATTTTAAAGATCAACTTCACCGCTGCAGAAGTGTACATAGAATATATAGATACAGGGAATATTCTTATGAGGCCTGCAAAGATATTAAATAGCCTTGAATAAAATTTCAGAATTTAAAAGTAACTTATCTTGGAACTAAGCTTAACTAATTAAAAACTTCATCTGGACATATCTTTTAACAGGTTGTCTTCATAAAACAAACCATAGATCTCTACCTTCTGAAACACTTGCACGTGAGCATGGTTTGATTTTCTAAAGAACTGAGGTACTGGAGACTGCTATGCAGTTTTTCTGTCTGTATTTTGCACCTTTCCTCACTCCCATGTTTTTAAAGTACTCATGCTTTGAGACCAGGTAGTATTCTGGTAACAGTTTTAATCAACAGGCCATCTTACTATCTTACTGTTCTCTCAATTCATACAGAATCCATCATGATTATATACCAAAACAAGCATGCTAAGAGGGACCATGGAAACACTCCCATTCACAATAGTCTCAAAAAGACCGAACAAAAACAAAACATCTACAAATAAACCTAAAGAAGGAGCTGAAAAGTCTATAATAAAAAATTCAAAACTCTAAATAAAAAGATTGAGGATATCAGAAGAAAGAAAAAAAACTGCAATGGTTATGGACCCAGTACAATTAATATTGTGAAAATGGCCATCCTACCAAAAGCAATTTATAGATCCAATAAAACTCTAATCACAATTACATGCTTTGTGGAAAAAAGAAAAGAAATCCCTAAATTCATCGAGAAGCACAGAAAACCCCAGAGAGCCAGAACAATACTGAGCAAAAAGGTCACTTCTAGAGGGATTAGTGTACCAGGTTCCACGCTACACTGCACAGTTACAGTAATAAAATCAGCATGGTACTGGCACACAAATAAACACAGTAGATCAGTGGAATAAAACAGACCGAAGTACCAGTGTAAGTGCAGCCATCTTGAACAGCTCCTGTGCTAGTCTGAATAGGACTGACTCCCATAGTCTCCTATATATTTAAATGCTTAATCATATTAGAGAATCCCTGGAAAGAATCACTGGAAGGTGTGGCCTATTAGAGAGGGGTTTCCAAAGCCCACACCAGGCCATCTCGCTCAGCTCACTAATTTCTCCAGCACCACATTGCCATGACTGCTCTACCTTCCCGCCATAATAACAGACTAAGCTTCTCAAACAGTAAGCAAGCCCCAATTAAATGTGATCCTGTATAAGAGTTGCCTTGGTCACAGTGTCTATCCACAACAGTGACTAAGACAGTAACAAAAGATGAGAAGGAAGGAGGAGGAGGACAGGGAGGAGGAGAACAGGGAGGAGGAGGAAGAGAAGCAGAAGCAAGAGGAGGAGGCAGAGGTGAAGAAGGAGGAGTAGAAGGAAGAGGAGGAGGAGGAAGAGGAACAGGAGGAGGAAGAAGAGGAGGAAGAGGAGGAAGAGGAGGAGGAGGAAAGAATATCCCAGGAAGCATTAAGGGACTACTTTCAGTAGTGTGTTATGGAGAATAAGGAAGAGTAGGAATTCTTCTCTTTAAAAAGAGGTTTGCTTAACAAAATGAGATTTCAGACAAAGGAACGCTATATGGGGATAAGGGTGGAGCTACAATCCCAGTTGAGATGGATCTCCGGCATATCCTTCAGTGTCAGTGACACTGGAGTGGGAAGAAAAGCAGATGACCAGCAATAGCAGCCCATGGTTAAAACTACGCTGAACTAGTCCAGCTTCCCGGGTATTTATAGGTCTGACTAAAGGAACAACTCCTACCTAAAATTAGCTCTTGTCACCTATTGTGTGCTTTATACTAATTTAAAAACATAGCTGGAAGCCGGGCGGTGGTGGCGCATGCCTTTAATCCCAGCACTTGGGAGGCAGAAGCAGGCGGATTTCTGAGTTCGAGGCCAGCCTGGTCTACAGAGCGAGTTCCAGGACAGCCAGGGCTACACAGAGAAACCCTGTCTCGAAAAACCAAAAAAAAAAAAAAAAGAAAAGAAAAGAAAAGCATAGCTGGGTACATCATAAAAACAACATCAGAGAGTAAAACCCAAAGCCCCAGCATCTCTCTAAAAGGAAGGTAAATGTGACTCTATGAGGATGCAAGCCCCTAGGATGAGTCCAGGAGCAAAGTCATCTCAGACCCTGCTAGTGCCATCTGGACGTGTGCCTCAGTGAAGACAGTGACATCGGACTGAGGAAGACAATGGGGAATGTTCAAAAGGGTACTCACGGGTCTTTCATGTACCCAAACTCTGAATAAACTTGTTTCAGAACCAGCTAATAAACACAGATAAAGCATTATGGTTATGCATGAAATTTTGGAGAAGAGATCCAGTATATGTTTACTTTGTTGAGCTGTTGGAAGATTTCATTTCAGTGAGCACTTCTATGCTAAATATCTTTCTGAAGATAGTGGTTGAAAACTATTAACATAACAATTTTTACCCTACTTTATCTATAAAAATTGCAAAGTAGTAAAATACTAATTTTTTAAATTTCTACTTAGTTTTTTAAATGTAGTAAAACAGATACAAAAGAAAATGAAAACAAAAAAACAATTTCACAAAATAATTAACAAAAATTATATTTTAAAGCCAATTCAACATATAAAGAACAAAATATAAGTATAAAATATCAAAGATAAAAGAATATACAAAAATGAGAAGTAAGACAGCAAGATCTACCTTTAAAGCTAAAGAGTAAGTTAATCATGTCATCAGCTCTCTAGAATATTAGCATCTGGGAAGTCAGAGATGATGCCCGTGGGATGGCAGTCCTGTGCTCACGACAATGTTACTGTCCTCTAATGTTTTTATGAATACACAAATTGAAAGCCATAAAATCCATGCACTCAGTAATGATTTGTAAATTTATGAATAGTATTACCTAATGGCAGGGCAATTAATTAGAATATGATAACCCAAATATTCCACTGAGAAGAAATTGTGTATCTGTTTCCATTCTTTTCCAAGAGAAGTAAGAAAACAACAGGCAGATGTGATCGCTGACCATTCCTCTGGTATTCCCATTCTTACTGCAAAGCCAGAATTTGTTTTTCCTAACATAGCAAATGTGGACAAAAACAGCCTAATATATCAAAGCCTGAATTAGAAAATGCAGACAGTTAAGTTTGAATTTAAAAAAAAGTTCATAAAACTCTTTACGAACTCAACAGATGTGTTCCAGGACATTATTCCTATTATCCACAGAAATGTTATGCTATATGGTAAAAGATTAATGGCTAGTATATCTCGAATTACTAAATTAAGCTGTGTTAATTTATATAAAAAAATGCTGAGCTACACAATCACATCACATATCGTGAGAACTTCTCAGTTATTATCACTAATTATCTAATACATTTGTTCATGGTGAATATTACTCTCTTTTAGTAATGAGAATTGAAAACAAGAAGTTTAAATTGAGCTCGGCAGGCAATGAAGACTGAAACATAGGAAACAGAGGTCTGAACACCATTACGAAATTTAAACTGAATTGTGTTTCTGCACACAGTGTAGTCTACTTTACCTTCGCAAGGGTTAAAAAGTCTATTTACACTGAAATCTGAGAGGCAAATAGAAAAAACAAATTAAGGGAGTGATGAAGATTAGCACTACCACCCCCATCTCCTAGGCTGAGGTTCTGAGTAATAGTGCTCGAAAAAGAAAGAAAACAACAAGACAAAAAAACAAAAACAAAACCAAGAAACACAATCAGGATCAGGTGATTGCAAGGACTACAGGACTATGTCCAGGCCTGGCGCAGGGCTGGAACTGCCTTCCTCCTTACCTGGTATCTCTGGATCTCTGATGAGGAAGGTTCAGGGCTCAACGGTATAGAATGTTTTTTAGAGAGCTGGGAGTCAGACTCAGGCTCCAGCTCACCCTCACAGTGGGGACACTCCACACTCTGCTCCATCTCAACTCTTAACTAGAGCTATCAGTGTGCGCGCACAAGTCAGTGTGTCCACAGATCTTCCTGTCTGAGACAAAAGCAAGACAGAAAAGGCACAGGCCTTGATCTCCTATTTCACAGTGTCTCCCTCTGTTGGCAGGGCACTGTACCATCTGCTCTGGGTCAAAGGAACCATGCAGCCTACAGATGTTGGGGGGTTTTGTTTTGTTTCATTTTCTTTGGATGGGAGTCTATGTGCATTAAATAAAGACCCATTTTCTAAGACACAGGCTACATTCTTATGATTTGAATAAAATAACATTTTCTTCCTCTATAACAAGCAGAGGTCTTCCAACAGAAGAAGTAGGTCCACTTCAAAATCCCCGGGAGCTCGCCAAACTGCCAAGTATGTGTGGAAAGGAACCTTCATGGGCAGCTGCGCGAGGAAGCTCTGCTTTCAATCACCTACTGTAGTTTTATATTACTGAAGTATAACTCACTAACACTTCCTGACTCTTCTAATCAAGTAACAGAATAAATTATGTTCAGACGATCACTAAGGTCTCATCAGATTTCGAATTTCCTTACAGGGAGAATATACTGAACCTGCTAGCACATGGAGGGAAGGAAGCGATGTGCGACATTCAAAGCCATGAAGCACGTGCTGTACGGAAGGCTCCTTCTTGTTCAATATTCAGTTCCAGCGTGTGGTGACAGCATTGTAAAAGCACTTCATGCAACAATTAGAGACCACACTGTGTTCTCGAAGCACACACGGGGCACTCGTGTGTGTGTGTGTGTGTGTGTGTGTGTGCATGTGTGTGTGTGTGTGTGGTGTGTGTGCGTGTGTGTGCGCGCGTGTGTGTGTGTGTGTGTGTGTGTGTGTGTGGTGTGTGCGTGTGTGCATGCGCGTGTGTGGTGAGTGTGCGTGTGTGTGTGTGTGTGTGTGTGCATGTGTGTGTGTGTGTGTGTGTGTGTTCGTGCTCACGCTCCCTACATAGCCCTGGCTGGCTGCATGCCAGGAGAGTACTAAGCTTCCATGTGAGCATCCCCACCCTTGGCCAGGACCAGGTTTTAAGTGGAACAAAGTTCTTAAGTCTCCATGGAAACAAAGCAGGAAAAAAATGTAAAGGCAATGGAGAAAGGTCTTGGTTTCAAAACTTACTTGGATCACGATTCTTACATAAACATTTCTCCTTTAAATTTTCATACTCTTTATAATTCAACATACTTGAAAGAACTAAGGCCAGGCCTGGTGGCACATGCTGGCAGTCCTGCCATTCGGTAGGAGTGGGGAAATGTGAGACCAAGGCCAGCATGTGCCACGTTGTGATATCCTACATCTATCAAAGCAGAGTCTCATTTCAGTCCCAACCCTCTACTGGACTGTGTGTCCAGTTTCCCACCTTACTGTACATAAAGCCACTCATGCTTATATCATGCCTATCACAAACTTCTCATTTTGTATTCAAATGGTTATTTCATAAAGTTTTCCATTAATAAATAACAGTAGGAAATGGGAAAGAAAGCTTCTTATGACCTAGCACTGTCCTGGCTATGAGAATCCCTCCACTGAAGCCTCTCATTGGTCTTGGACATTGGTTTTACTTCATACCTGAGTTTATAGATGCTCAAGCCAGGGCACACCAAGGTTAGCTAACTTCCAGTGGTCACATGCTCAATAAGTAACTCGGTGAAATCCAAAGTACTCTAGGACACTTCTGTAACCCCACTTCTCAGGTTAGGCCCCTTACCCAAAGCACTGTTCCCAGAAAGAAGTCTCTGGATACTCTAAACTGACTAATTCTCTTCTATTCAAGTAAGGATGAACTCAGGGAACACTACCAATGTTTCTCGATATTCTTTGTTGGTCTCACATTTTTCTAACTCATTTTAAACAAGTATTTTTGACTTCTATATCTGAATAAATTTACTTACATTTTCCTATCTTTGTCGCTTATTTACAGATTGGTTCTATTCATTTATTCTTTCAGTATTCAGTGAGGATTTACTAGATGCCAGGCACTCACCAAGGCTCACAAAAATCACAAAATTTTAAATCTGGAAGAAATCTTGGAGATAAAAATAAATTAAAATTAATATTTATATCTAGAAATATAAACCTAAAGCAGTTATATTTGATTCTTAGTTTACTCCCAGAAGTAAGTTAAGTCTTGCATTTCCCTTTGCATCAAGTCTGCCCTCGGTTTTATTTTCTGTAAGTATAAGTATTTGAAGTCACCTATGCTGCTAAGCAGGCCTCTTTCAGATCATGTAAAGACAGCATTGTATGGATGATGCATTAATTCCCAGTTGCTAAAACAAAGGTCATAGGTGTAATTAGTTAGGAATCTATAATTTCACATTTCTGAAGGTTAAGCATTGTTTCCCTTCTAAATCTAAACCAGTTTGGGGTCCATGATAGAAGTTTATTTTCCATTTCAATGGTAAGGTAACACTATAGCCTTCAATAAATATTCCTGCAATCTCTCTTCTAAAAGCCAAGTGGACTGCTCTCTGGATACTGTTGTCTTTGCAGAGACTCTGGGGAAACATTCAGGCATGATTCTCTTGCTTGAAAATGGCCCCGTTTCCCTTAGAAAAGTATTTTATATAAATATCCCAGGGCTCTTTTTTACCAAAAATTCTAATAGCCTGTCCAAAATTTAATAAAAAACTACTTAATTGCTGAGTCTACATAGCAAGTACCATGCAAGGCAGAGTAAATGGCAGCAAATAAAATGAAAGTGTCTCGTCTTCTCAAACTAAATTTGGGCATAAATAGGTATTATGGGAAAGAATATACAAAATAAACACACATACACACCTAAACAAATAAGTTAATACATATATCAATACACATATTAGTGTTTAACCCATGAAAATGCTAAGACCTGTTGACTATTTTGTTCACAAAAAAAAAATATGGTAGGTATAGGTACTGTTGCAGTAACTAATGGTAAAGACATTAGGAGCTGATACCATGTAAGGAAAGACAACAGGCATGAGGGACAGTGAAGTGGGTAGGGTAGTACAAATTGAAACGATTTAGGGATGCCAGTCAGATGGTTAGAAGAGAGAGAGAGATAGAGATAGATAGATGCTGGCAAGGACACAGGAATCACCCACAGTTGGCGGGAGGGTAAAGAGGGCAGTATGAAAGTCAGTGTGGTGGCTCATACAAACACTAGAGCTATCCTCTAACCCTGACAGACACACCACTGGTGGGCATACACTCAAAGGATTGTCCTGCTGCAGAGACATGCGCTCACTCGTGGTCAGCAGTACTCTATGCACAACAGCCAGGAATTGGAAATAGCCTACAACTGCTGTCGGGGAATGAAAATTCCTATGCTACATGCTGTGGCACTTTATTTGACTGTATAGAACTGAGATTTGCAGATTAACGGATAAAACTGGGAAAACTGTATTGAGTGAGGTTATTTTAGACCCACTGTGCCAAACATCCTGTGTTCCCACTCATGTGGGCCTTAGTGTGAAATCCTTAGATTTTTGTTTGTTTGTTTAACTTGTAGTCTCAGTGGAATCTGGGAAAGGAGAGACTGGTGGCTGGGGAGGGAAGCAGACCTTAAGAGAAGGGGAAGTGTCCAGCACAGGTGACATGAATAGGGAGGGAAGATGGGGGATGGGGAGAAGCAGGTTAGGAGAGAGGTGGGAAAGTAGGGTAGAAAACGGGCATGACTACCACTAAAGAGCTTTGCAAAATCTGAGCAGAAAAGGATTTGTGAGCTTCTTATATATTACTTTCCATATATTAGAAAAAAAAAGTATAATGGCAATTGCCCTTCCCAAGGGATAGGTATCTTCCCGGAGGCCACAGACTCATATAAAAAGGCAGTGCCGAGTGTCAATACCCCCCCCTTTAAATTGCTGAAGTCGGGATGAATTAGATACTCCCCCAAAATAATAAGTTGTGGCCATTGTTGTCCAACACCCATGAGAACATAACAATAAGATATGACTGAGGAAGACATTACACGCTGTGGTCACAGGACATGAAGAGATCAAGTCCAGACCAACCACAGAGGTTCTTCCCTGCGGGCTAGCCTTCGTACTATCATGGGGTAGCTAAGGGGGAAAGGCCACCTAGGTCTTACCCAGCTATGAACCCTGAAAGTTACAATAACCAATGGCAAGCGCGATATGCCCAATGGGTGCAACTGTGGCACAAAAATGCAGTGGGAGTATCTGGATTCTTTCAGCTGGATTTAATGTCTGCTCCGTAGGGGACCGTCTGTCAGATACCGTAAAGCTAACCGAGACTGGCTGGGAACCCCAGGGGTGAACCCACCACCGTTATCCTGTTAAATGGCATTAGTATCAAACTGTTCTCTGTATTCATATACCTATATGCATAGATTAGTAAAGCTTGCAGACTTTTATCAGAGAAACTGTTTATGGGTAATGGACAGACGTTCATGCAGACACGCAGAGCTGGAGCTGGGGGAGAGTAAGTGTCAAGGAACACCCATCCCTAAATGGAATCTCTGTGTCCTACCCATCCTCAGGAAAGATGGGAGGGAACCAAAATCTTCTGGACAGGGCAGGACCTCTGCTCTCAGGAACTCCTTCCTCTGTGGCTGCCTAGACAGACCTGCGCACACTCAAGACAATCATCATCCCAGCATGGAGTGAGGACCACTGGTCCTGGCCCAGCCTGAGGAGCTATCAACAGACGGTGGCTACAGGGAGAGGAAGCATCAGGCTCTTTTTTTTTTTCACAAGTGATTCCCTGGATGTCAGCCATTCTCCAATGGATCTACATCCATGATCATAGATACAGTCAGGAATGTGAACTTCATACTAGTTAGAAAGGCACCACTGGAGCTCACATAATGAGAACTCTCTACATAGAAAATAAAATGTAGGAAGGGCAAAACAGTAAACGGGGAGACTGGAAAGTAGCTCCAACCATCTTTCGGTGGGTTTTACCTGTGTCATTGCAGTGGAGATGCTGACCAGAGGTTAGGTTGGAGTAGAATGTGCAGGTAATGTATCAGGAACTTGCCTGAATATGAGATTTGGAGAACACTGCATATTAAGTGAGTCTCCCATTTTGATTTTGGTTTGAATAGTTGATTGAGATGGCAGGTTATCCCATTACACAGACATGAAAGCCTGTCTGACTGGCAGCATCCTGTTTTAATAACTCACATTTAAGACTATTTAGTTCAATTATGGAATAAACTGTTCCAAGTTTTAGGTCAGCATTCATAAATTAAGTGTATTAAAAGTGTTTTAGCCATGAAACGAACTGCCATAGCCTATATATGACATTAGATAGAATAAATAATTTAAAATAAGAATAAAGCATTAGATGTTCATACTATAAAACTAAATAAATAGCACGGTAATGTCCTCTGGTAGGCACAATAAAAACAGAGAGCCTCCACATACATTTCAAAACCAATATGCATTTGTTTTATTTTTTAAAAAAAAATAAGGTAACAAGGTGCTTCAATTACAGCTGCGTGGTTTTCTGGCACTGGGCTCCACCTGCTGGTAATTTCATGGCTTTAGTTATTACATCATGAAACAGGACTAAAGCATGTTAGTACACAATGTAGTCTTCAACATCAAAAACAGGTTTTTAAAAATTAGAGATACTACGACAACATTTTCTTTTACTTATACAATTTAGTGAACTTATCCATATGCAAGAGATTGAAATACACATTTTTATATATAACTTTATTAAACCCTCAAAACAATTGTGTAATGTTTCCAGAACTTGCTGCTTAATCTTATTTCAGAGAGGTTCCACAGCTTACCCTGCGGTCAGACAGTAAGAGTTTAGATGCACTGTCAGACCCTCCAAGTACGGATTGAAAATACTGCTATGTAGCAGAGTGGCCATCACATGGCAAAGAGTAACTGAGGGTGTGGGCCTATTCCTTAGCAACTCTGTTCAAATGGAAATCAATGCAATCTAATAAGAGGCTCTAGATGTCTCTAGGTGCTAATGAAGCAAATTCTTTATCAAATAATCCTTTTAGAAATTTAAATATTTGAACTGTAATTAATATAAAAATTTGCTTAGAAAAATCTACCCTCTGAAATGAAATGTCTTCATAAAATAGCAAAATTATCTGCAATTACTTATATTTAAAATCCTTAAAATATGCATTAAGACTGATTTCCTACAAATACAACAAAGAAATTCATAAAGTGAAATTAGAACTAAATAGAAATAACACAGTATATAAAATACATCATAAAACTGTAAGCCAAAGGTGAAAAATAAGACTGAAATGTTCCATTCAGTTACCATCAGTAACAACATTATTTAATCTGAACAATGGGAAAATTAGAATAGTTTTATAGAACTAATTTTCTACAAACAAATTAATTTTAATACTAAAATATTCCCCCACAAAATTTTAAAGATAACAAAGATGTTTGGGGGGGGGACCCTAAGGAATTGACCAGTAACTATTTGCTGGTTACAATGGTAACCGGTAACCATTGCACAATCAACTTGCAGCTAAGTGAAGTGGTACTGAAACAAAATTTGGGGCAGTTTTTATCTAGCTTTGTTTTGAGACAGAACTGTGTGGAGCTGTGACCCGGTCCTGAGTCCCCAAAACCATCATTACCATCTGAGGAACAGCTGGGAATGTCGACCAGCGCCACCGCACCCAGCCTAAGGGAAAACCCAAACACATCCGTGTTGTCCGATGCTCTAAGTGTAGACTATTGTTAAATGAAGGAGGTTGACTGGTGCATTATTCATCCGAAAGGGCAGATTCTGGTGTCATGTTCTCTTCTACTGAGGGATTCTAGATTTTTTTGTTAGAAGGTTTTATGACTCACATTCCTACATTAGCTGCTGTGGTATTATCAAAGGTCACACAGCATATGTGTGACAGCTCTCCCACAAGTGTCAGTGTGAAAGCCTCTGCTACACATTTTATTAAGGCTAAATGCAATGAAACCTTCCTCTCCTGCAATGTGACATGCCTTCTTTCACTTAAGGCTGTGCAATATTAGCTTCCATCGTATTTTTACCATTGAGATGCCCACAAAGTAATGGCTCTTGTGGTGCAAGAGCAGTAACCACACATGCAGGGCAAGGTCTACCATAGCAACCACACACACAGGGCACAGTCTACCATAGTAACCACACATGCAGGGCAAGGTCTACCATAGCAACCACACACACAGGGCACAGTCTACCATAGCAACCACACACACAGGGCACAGTCTACCATAGCAACCACACACACAGGGCACAGTCTACCATGGTAACCACATACACAGGCCACAGTCTACCACAGTAACCACACACACAGGCCACAGTCTACCATAGTAACCATACAAGCAGGCCACAGTCTACCACAGTAAACACACACACAGGCCACAGTCTACCATGGTAATCACACACGCAGGCCACAGTCTACCACAGTAACCACACACGCAGGCCACAGTCTACCACAGTAACCACACACGCAGGCCACAGTCTACCACAGTAACCACACACGCAGGCCACAGTCTACCACAGTAACCACACATGCAGGCCACAGTCCACTACAGGTTTTATGTGCTCTTGATATCTGGTTACAATCTCTATTTTTCCTGGTTGTAATTTTCTATTTTGCTGTATTTAGTTACCTCAAATAGTCTGTGGAATGAGGCAGGAAGCAACTGTTAATTAACAGTGGTTACAGCAAGACAAAATCCTTGCAATGTGAAGCTTCCTATGGCCAGAGCTATCAAAAGTCTGATGAGGCATGGAGACACAGGCTGAGTCACCACAGCGGTGACATGCCCCTACATCTCTACTACCTGCAGCCATGGCACTGGACTGCTTTTCTTAAAAACGATGAACTGAAGCTCTGAGCGTCAGTACTTCCACAACTCCACCCATCAGCTAACGGGCTCATGAACATGGACATTCCCAAGGTTGCTAACCCCAACCAAACTGTACGGCATGTTTGGTACACTGACTGCTGCTTCTGGCTCAGGGAAATGGGAAACAGCAATATTCCCACAGATCAACCAAGAAGCCCATGGGAAATGGCACAATTAAATTAGGTTTTCATATTCCTATAGAAAGGAAAAGGCCAGAACTTTTCTTAATGCGGGCAGACCAGGCTGGTTTTATTCTCCATCTACCAGAGCCTTAAGTACTTGCACTAATTATCCCATCATCATAAAAGCATAGTATGACTTCCAAAATAGAAACAATTATGGTTTAATTCCATAGTACAACTTTCTAAATTGTAATGAGCAACCACTAAATTAAAATGAGACCTCTAAATTGTATGCTGTCATCAAATGCTAGCAAGTGTGTAGGCACTAATTTCTCTTGGTAAGTTAAACCACTGGTAAAAAATCTGAATCTACCTGTCTGTATAATACCCCATATCTGTATAATCTTTCACTTCTTGAAAATACAGAAATCCCTCATGGGGTCTGCCAAAGAATCTTTCTGATTAATTTTTTCTCATACTAACATAAGCATCCAAGTGAAAGACGACAGTAAAAGTTCACGGCATCATATAGGAAAACATGATCAAAACTATAAGAGATCCCAGGTTTACTTGATCTTATCAGGCATAATACAAGAATCAAATCGTGGAAAACAAGATAAAATAATAAGGAAACATTACAGTTAAATAAAGTCTATATAATTCTATTATACACAAAGCCAAAACAAAACCTATATCTCAGTGTTTTCATGACGATCTGAATGTAGCTTAAGTCATCTAAGTATGAGTGAGCAAGATCCAAGTCACCAATTTTCTTCTCACCTGCACTGGGGCATAATCAATGTCAAAGATACTGAATGGTTTATGACCAATAAAAGGTTTATAATTTTAATATAGATCTATAATAGTTGAGCCTTGCTAACAATTTATAACACCAAAAATTATAGATTTGTAATAGTTGAACACTGCTAACATAGGCTATATCTGAAAAACAATGATATAATTTTGACAAATTTAAGTAACTATATATAAAAATATAGAGATAAATAAAGTCACATTGATTCTAGCATTCCTTAACCCCATGAATGCCACAATAGGTCATAACATTTTAGGTTCCTTTTTATTTTCTACTTTCCTTCCTGCTGCTGCAATAATAACGTGATGATCAAAAACAACTTAGGGGAGGAACAGGTACCTGGCCTATCCCTCCAGGATAAGGTCTACCAGAGGGAGGAGGGCAGAAACTGACGCAGTTACTGGAGCAGAGCTGGTGAAGGTGTTTGCTCCCTCCCTCCCTGGAGCACTCGCTCAGGCTCAGGCTCAGCCAGATTCTGTATCTAGTGCAAGCCTCCGTGCCAAGTGGCTGGGTTCACCAGCCTCTCAATAATCAATAATCAAGACAAGCCCCCAGAGACATGCCCACAGGCCCATCTAACCCAGGCAAAGCCCCAATCCAGGCTGTCCTCTTAAATTTTCCCAGGTTCTATCAAGTTGCTAACCAACACTAACACAAAGTCCTAAAGTATTGTCTATATTTTCCATTTCATTTTATTATATTAAGTACTTTCCAATAAAAACTTTGGAATACAACATTAATTTAATATCAACTGAGCAATTCCATAGAGACAAATTTTCTTAAAACTGCAATTTATCTCATGACCTACAACTTGAACCAAACAGTAGACTATATTTTCTTAAATAGATAAATCACAAATTGTTGCTATAGGATAGATTTTATTGAATCATAAAACAAGAGTTTTGACTCCTGTGAGTTAATCCTTTAATTACTTTTAATACTTGTAAATGGGGATTGAAAACACAATGCCTATTGCTACAGATTCCTTCCTTCAACAATTTCAATTTTAAAATCTAACTAAGTTCTTGCGATGAAACCCAGGCTGGCCTGCCTTTAGCTCATGGTTCTGCTGACTCAGCTCCTAGATGCAGGTCTCACGGGTGTTCATCATACCTGACTTATGCCTAGTGACCAACAAAGAAAGAAATGAGACAATGACCTACCAATACCAATGATTCAGAAATTGGTTATTTAGAAAGACTAAGTCAGGTGACCCGAAGAAACTTGTAAACAACTGAAGCTCTGCCTTACAAATGCCTTCATGACTGCCCCCTTACCCACTCTCAGTTTCTTCAGTTCTCCCTCATCTCTGGGCAGATGCTGCTCTATTAGGGACGCCTTCATTTATGTCTCTCCACACAAACACATTACTCACACCCCTCTTCTACCACTAATTGCTATATTTTTCCCAAAGAATTTACCAACAGACATACTCCATGTTTAATCGCTTACATGCTGTCTCTACCAGAGACAGAAAATGTAACTGTGATGATTCCAATGAGAGATGCTCTCCATAGCTCATAGATTTAAACACTAGGCCCCAGGAGGCAGCATTGTTTGGAAGGAACCTTTAGGAGATGGAGTCTGGCTGGAGAAAGTAAAAGTCACTGGGGGTCAATGACAGAAAAAAAATGTGATCAGTCAGTTTACAGCTCCAGCCATGTCTTTCTCATCTGTTGCCATGTGTTCCCTGCCAAGATGGATTGGATGGTCTCTCTCTCTCTCTCTCTCTCTCTCTCTCTTCCCCCTCCCCATATACACACACAGTTGCTTTTGTATGGGTATTATCTCAAGAGACAGAAAAGTTACTAATACAAGTACAATAAAAATTATTGTATTTTGCTCATGGATGTACTATAAGCTCTAAAATAGCTGTTTTAGCTTCTGTTTTAGCTTTGGATGACTCTTTTAGTTCCAGGTTTCAGTTCATTACTGAGAAAGAGTCACAGCAGCAGAGCTGGAGAGAACTGGTCACATCATACTCCAGTCAGCAGAGAGGCATGAACGCACACACACTTATTTGTTTGCTTAGCTGAATTCTTTCACTCTCACATAGTTCAGGAACCACTTACAAGGGAATGATGCCACCCACAGTGGGCAGGAACTTCCCATAACAAATGCCTAAGACAATTCCCCACAGGCACGCTCATCAGCCAACCCAATGAAGACAATGAAGACATTGTCTCAACATGCATTGGGATTCTCTTCCCAGAATTTTCTAGATTATGTCAACTTGAAAACCAAAGGTAACCATCATAACACATGACCTGATATACTCACCTTTTAAATGAGTAAGTAGAAAAAGAGTCACTGCATATGCCTATTATAAAATGAAACTTAAGGTTCATTTCATAAAAGAGAAGAAAGGTACACTAGTCTATATTGTATGCTCTTCCATTTATGTAAAAAAGAACAGAAGGCATATAATTTACATGCATGCTTCCATTTTGCAGATAATGCTCTGGAAATTATTTCTGAGGCAGAGAACTGAGGACTAATCAAGGGACACTGAGACCCATGTTCATGCCTACATACATGTAGTGTTATTAAAAGGCATTGCACTAGGCTTTATCAATTAGAAATACATGGCATAATCCTTCATAAATCTATTCAATCATTCTTACTGTGAGTAAATACTGGTTAACTTATATATGAACTAAGATGTAACTATCTATAAAATAAAGTAGAACTACTATTTCACAGTGCTTTCAATATATAGAATGAATTTATACTGATTATCTTTTTTCAGTATGAAAAATATGCCATGAGACATACTCCCTCTACAGAATGGAAGCTTATAAAGTTTAAGGAGCCTTGCTATAATTATAGAGCAGAGACAAAAAAACTACTTAAGTCTTCTGATTCTTGGTCTGGTATTTTTCTTATTATACCAATATTTGGTGCACAAGGCTCAAAATTAAAACTTATGTTGGTAATTGGAGAGAAATAAAAGATACCTCACAAAGAATAAAGACAAAACTCTCAACCACACTATTAATTCTCTCACTAATTCAGGACAGTGTTCTTAGCGTAAGACTAAAACAACAGACACTGTAACACAAGACACAACTGAGCCTTACGACAGGCAATCTTTAAAAAGTTAGATATTTCACCGGTTACAAATGTAGCATAACAAGATTTTATTACTACTGCTGATCAACTAAGAACAGTTACTCAGTATATGCAGAGAAGATAAATACATGTTGTATTTCTATCAAAGGGAATGACATGAAATGTCAATTACAGAAATATCACACTGAAGTCAATTTTCTTATAGGAGAGCTATACATGTTTTTGAAGAAGAGAATCATTCTGTAGCTGTCATCAGCTCTAGACATATAGATCTGACACACAAGTAAATGCTTTAATCAAAACTCACTCTATTTGGTCCAGAGCTGTCATAAAATAAAGCAAACAGCTAACTCTGGTGTTAAAGGAAAGTTTAATTCCACAGTTCAACAGATACTAAAAATGAAGCTTATTTTGTTACTACTACTAAATATATAATAAAGAACTAAACAAAGTACTTAATAAATAGTAAAGCCAGCAGCTTATGTTTACTTGGTCATTAGGAAACACTGATGTTTGCAAAACTGTGCAAGGGGAGACTACACAGAGTTTACACTCTTAACCTGACTCAGAAGATATACTGTTCTAATCTCTAGAGCTAGAACTGATGTACAATACAACATAAATCCTCAGTTCATCAAGAGCTTGCCATCTTCTTCTGCCCTCTGGCCCTTCCTACTGGCCCTCTCCTACCCTGAATAGAATCCTTCTGTTTTAAAGAAAAGAAGTAGGGAGAGAAGGAAGGAGGGAAGAGGGAATATACAGATATAGAAAAGATATACAGATATTTAATAGATAAGACACAGATATAGGTAGGTAGATAGATAAAGATAGATGATAGAGAGACAGACAGATGATAGACAGACAGATGTCGCTACATTTAAATCTGGATCTAGCACAAGAGTGAAAACATGATACTGTCTCTTCCACATTACTCTTAGGCCCTTCCCCCTCACATAAAGTCTAACTTATTTTATAATGCTATTCATAAAATGATGTTTAAGCAGTCATTTTGGAAAAATACATTTAAGCATTATAATTTTATTATTTTCAACTAAATTGAAAATATATATTATAGCTATTAATTGAAAATAATTAAAGAATGCAAAATTTTCACCAATCCAAGTGGGGAGAATTAACAGTGAGAATTGTTAGATGTTCTTGCTGTACTCCTTCAGTATCAGATGTATTCCTTCTTTCTAAATTCACTGTAAAACACTGAATTGACATCAATTTGTGGAATGGCCTATACAATTTATAAAAGATTATCTTATTATTTTTCACTACAAATAATATACAGTATTCCTTTTGAAAATCTGACACATTTCTTTCAGTGAATTCTTACTAGTTTTTCATTTTGGTTTGGTTTGGTTTGAGATGGAGTTTCCCATGTTGCCCATGATGTCTCTAACTTGCCACCATCCAGGAAAAGTCCCTCAAGTGCTACACTTAGAGGTGTGTACCAACAACCACACAGGGCAAAATTTTAATTTTTAATTAAGAGCTTACTAAAGGCATTGTTTCAATGAATAGATAAGAGATAACTTATAATTACTATTTCAATTACTGAAAATAAATTGAAGACAATAAAACAGACAGCACTACTTAAAAATAACAAGGTTTAACATCCTTGCTTATAAATCATCATATAAATGATGTAAGAGAAGAGGGTGAAGGTGTCAAAAGAGCTGATGGCTTTCTTAAACTTTATTATATATTTTTCTATGAAACACTGTTTATTCAATTGAGTTGATAAATATTTGACAACTTAAGAATTAAACTCTAAAGCATGACAAATTTTTAAAAGCCAGATTTTGAGTATATAACTATTGGGAATTATAATTATTTGGCAACTTGCACAACTACTTTTTATTCTACCAAGACAGTACCAGCATAAGTTGTATGTATATTAATTAAAATTAATTTTAAAGCATTAAAAGGCTGTCAAACCATCAAGTAATTAAGTAGCAATTCCACACTCACATGTAGGCAAAGAAATACTACAAACCATAATCAAAGGAACGATACAAGGTTCTTAAAAGTCAAGTGAAAAAAAAAGGGGGGAATTGCTCTGAAAGAATTTGTATGTCCACTAGATATCAAGAAAGATATAAAGCACAAGAAAGAAGGCCATAGGCCTTTGCTGTACGTGTTCAGATCCCTGACAGGCAGGATAATAGTGGAGAATAAGCTACAAATGGCAAAGTGATGTGTAAGTCAGCAAAACCCAATTAATAACAAAAGCAGCAATGATTATACTATTCAAGTACTTCACATTCATTTCTATATTACAGCTGTAAATATGACCTATGAGAACATTTGAATTTAACACAATATTTTTATTTTAATACATATTTATTATATTATTTATATTATTATTTATAAATTATACTTATATATAACATATATTAGTTATTTTAGATCATATAAATTGAAAAATTATTAAAATGTCACTATAAATTCTTTAGTTATAATACTTCCATCAATGAAGTACATTGAACTGTCCAACAGTTAATAAGTTAGACTTTTAAAACAAAAAAAGTATACCTCAGGACTTCTTAAGCATTGTACTCCTGAAATTTAGGCCTGAATAGATTTCACTGGTGATATTACGAAGAAATTCTATGTACCATAGATGTTTAATAAGTTCTAGATAGTATCTACTATAGGTCATTGCAATACAAAAATCTAGAGGCTCTACCAAATGTCCCAGTGAACAAAACTTCTCCTTAGTAACAATAACCAACACAAATGATAGAGGGAGGATGGATGGATGGATGGATGGATGGATGGATGGATGGATGGATGGATGGATGGATGATAGATAGATAGATAGATAGATAGATAGATAGATAGATAGATAGACAGACTGATTGATATATACTAAGCATTGACTAGTTAAAAAAACTAAAATTAAATTGAATTTTAAGTTTATAAATCTTAACAAATTAAGGATCAAAAGATTTAAGCTAAATTAATTTTTATAGTGTGAAAAAAATAAACACCATCAATCTAAAGCAAACAAATGTCACGGTTCTTAAGAAACAGTCAATGAGTAGCTTTCTCCTTATTCTTATTTCTATCTTTAAACGATGCCCTACCTTCCTGCTGTCTCCCAGGAATAAAAACAACTTCAGTCTGTCCTTTCAGTTCTGAAGGCAAGAGAAGAGCTTTCTGTCCTCTGACTCTACGGGTGGCTCCTGAAGTGCTCTCAGGTGACCCGAGGTGACTGACTGGCAAGTCTATTCTGCATTTACAAATAAGTTTAATAGAACCTGCATGTTAACAAGAGTGATAATTTGTTACAGCAAGCGGGGATTGGTTTCATGCTCACTTATTACCCAGACACGCTCCTGCGCCTGAGGCTGCGCAGCTTACCATGGACGTGACTGACCGCGCATCTTCTTCGTAGTTCACCACAGGCGGTGGTTCTTTCCCGTCATTTCCCTGCACCGTTTGCTCCAGCAATTCTTTCTGTGCTGCACACTTCGCCTCAGTGCATCTCAGCTGCTGGACTGACTGTTTCAACTCCTCAAGAGCCTGTTTTTGGCCCAGAAGGAGCACAATGCTACAATAGAATAAAATAAATATATATTATTTCAACTCAATGAGAAGTAAAACCATTAATGAAAAAATGTGTGTATGTGTATCTCTATGTGTGTCTATGAATTACATACATTTGTATGTGTCTGTGTGTGTGTCTGTGTGTGTCTATGTATGTGTGCTTCTGTGTGTGCATCTGTGTATGTATCTGTGTATCATGTATCATTTTCCTCTACAGCACTCCTTCAGAATCATAATGAAAAGAGATTTTAGTAACAATGGATACTGGATACTTGAAATAATAAAACAGAAATAAGTCAATCAAGGCACTTTCAAATAAATTGTGGTCTATAGCACTCACTTTCTTTTCTACATAAACTGTCTACCACAGCAAGAGTTAGGTTTAGGAATAAGCCCTGAACTGATTGGAAAAAAATGACAAAATAATACATTAATTCCAAATCTCAAGAATTCCATACTTAAGGTATTGATATGCTCCTGGGGTAAAATTAATAAAACTAGGTGATGGCCTTAATGTACATACACTGAACTATGTGTAATTTATGAGATCTATTTTGAAACAGGAATAGCTAACATAGGATTCAGACCTCACTATAACGGTTTGAGTTTAAATCTAGAAATCGTTCTATTATAGCCAACATGGAGACGGCAGATTTTCCTAGCCCTCCTTCAGAGAGTTGGCCCTTGGGGCTCCCCACAATGGGAATTTCTTTTTTTTTTAAAAGATTTATTTATTATTATATATAAGTACACTGTAGCTGTCTTCAGACACACCAGAAGAGGGAGTCAGATCTCATTACAGATGGTTGTGAGCCACCACGTGGTTGCTGGGATTTGAACTCAGAACCTTTGGAAAAGTAGTCAGTGCTCTTAACCGTTGAGCCGTCTTTTCCCATCGCAAGGCCACCAGAGAGAAAAGCAGGTGTTGGTGGGACAGTGTCTACCTTACCTACAAGTGCTGATATCTTACAGTGCTCCATGCACTGCGGTGAGTCATTAGTAGATAAGAAGCAGCAGACTGGAGACGAAGGGACACTCTAGATAGCATTAGACAGTGACGTAACTGACTAAACAGGATCAGAACATGAATAAATACCAAGACTGACCACAGGAAGCCACTGTGTTGTATGTCTACTGACAAGGGATGTTTTGAGAACTCAGTTCTGATGTAACTGCGCAGGGCACAATCCCAGTGACCACAGTAAAGAATGCTGGTCTTCCCACTAGTAGTTGAGGAACTTCAGAGAATGATTTAAAGCTGGGGGTTGCAGGAGCTGGGGGACATGTAGAATTTACAGTTAAGAGCATTTTTAGAAGACCTAAAAATGTCCAGAAGACAGATTGCTCTAAACATCAGAATTTAATAAGTGATAATTACCATGTATATCATCATCATTCAGTAATTCGTGACCTATTTTTAAAATCTATACAAATTTCTTGGTAAATTCATGCTGGCTTGTGTATTAGTTGGTAATTGCTTTTTTACAATAAATTGGCACTTCCATTTCTCAGAAAAATCCATTCAGAGAATGTTAATTTTTAAGATAATCATTTTTGTGAGAAAAAATTGAGGAGACGCTGAAGAAGATTCTATTTACTCACACATTTTAAGCTCCATGGGGGTGGGGGGGTCCTTCCTAACCCACACCAAAAGCAAAATATCACAGAATCACAAGGGCTTTAACAATAACACGAGAAGTAATTCTAAACATATCAGCTGAGATGTCAGAATATATTTCCCCATATATCCAGAAGATTATTCAAAGAATGATTTATCACATGCAGGCAAAATTATTTGATATACTTAAAAATTATACTCTAAAAGAGTTGTTATCAATAGTCTTACATAAAGGCTAGCAGAAAAATGCAAAGAAAATAGCTAAAAAATGTTAGCTGTACAGGGCAAGAGGAGGAAACTAAGCTTTGCAATAATGAAATATGAAATTATATATAAAGGATTATGGTTGCAAAAAGCAAATGTTAACCAAATAGTCAAACAAAAAACATTAACTGTATTTTTCGGAACAAACTCACACAGACTGTGATAGCAGGCACAGAGCCTGGACAGATTCAGGACAGACAGGAGGATCCCCCAAGAAAGGGAAATGGACAAGAACTCACTAACTAAGAAGTTATCTGCAACTGGTAACTGTTTTCAAAGGAAAAATTAGCTTTCACCAATAAAATCTCACTATGTATACTAACGACATGCCAGGGTAGCAACACGCCAGGGTAGAGCCAACACAAAAAAAGCACAATGGTATTTTTGTAGAAGAGAGCAAAATAACATTAAGAATGTCTGAAAAAGTCATATTATTAACTACCAAAAACCTATAAAGCACATGTTTCCATACCAGGCAATCCTAGTTCCTACATAACCTGGGGACAAGCTTCTTCAATTTTCCTTCAGAAGCTGTAAATATTAGGAATTTAGAGACATATACTAAATCCAAAGATTTAACTTAAGACCCTATTGTATGTTGATGAAACAAGTAATTCTATTAAGTAAAAATTGATTAGGATTCATTTATTTAGAAGTAATTTAAAAATATGAATATACAAAAGAAAAGCTTTAATAGTTTTGAAGAAATGTAATTTTAACATTTTATTACTGGCAAGTAACAAAGAATATGAAGATAATAAAGTATTACAAAAATAAAGATAATGCTTTTTCTGAAAAAACAAACAGACTCATTATGTAGTACAGGTTGGACATTTATGACACATCTGTCTTTAAATATAATTATAGGTTCATGTTTTAAACTAAAGCAAAAATTATTCTCATTATATATATGTATTTAGATACAGAGATAGATATTTATATCTATATATAAACGATAGAAGACAGATGGATGGATGGATAGATAGGTGGGTGGATGGATAGGTAAATGATAGATAGCAGAATTGATAGATAGCAGAATCTAAAGACAAGTCCAGGAAATATTAAGGGAAAAATATAAATGTATCATCTTGGAATCCTATTCAGACATTTGTTTAGCAAAAGCCATATAAATATGAAGGCAAAGTTCAAGTCATCAATTTCTGAATCCATAAGAGTTAGCAGTAACTGTTTAGTTACGTAAGTATACTTCATATTTTAATTTTCTTGTTATACCCTGAAGCTAACAATAACAATGTTACTCAGGGTAACAAAGCTACAAGAGGCGGTTCCCTAGGACTCACCCCTGAAAACCCGGCCAACCCTTCTAACTCCTAAAGTTCTATTAGCCTGCAAGGCCTCGGCAGGAGGCGGAAGTCCGAGGCCAGCTCCACCCTGCCGATGGGGACCTCTAGTCCAGAGAGTCCTGCCTGGGTGGGCCTCAGCTCCCTGAGGGCTGGCACTTACCACGTACCCCCCTGGCTGAGCGGCTAGAGCCTGCTGCCCGCAGCCAAACGTCCCAGCTCTACAGAGCAGCCAGCCTGCGGGGCCATTAACGGTACACAGCCTCAGGCACGTGTGAGGCAGCACCGCGAACTCAAGGTGGTGAAATTTTCAAAGAAAAATCAGAATCTGAGGGGTGCCAATGAGGAAAGATGAAGCCCAGCGCAGAAAACCTGTCAGATGTGATCACAAGAGGCCCAGGAAGACAGCTGCCAAATAAAGCTGCCCAATTCCAGGCCCCTGGTTATCTTTGAGATTCGTACTTTATAGTGATGGAGAAAGGCTCGATACATGTGAGTTGACACTACGTGGTAATCCGGAAGTGAGTGAGAACTCCTATTAGAAGGAGTTCAGACTCAGAGATGAGAAGGCAGAGAGCAAGCGGAAGAAGACGGAGAATAAAAAGGGCTTCGGCAGCTGAGTGACCTTGCAGCCGTGCCGGCATCAGCCCTGAGCACTGTTACCAGGCCAGCAGCACCTCAAAGATGGGCAGCGGGGTGGGAGTGGGGTGAGGACTGGGACGGGGATGGGGACAGGGCACTGGTGGTTTTGGAGTCAATACTTAAAAAGTGAGCGTAAGACCCAGTTGGGAGGAAAAGATAAAACAAAAGAGACAAAACTCCTGGGAAAATGATGGCAATACTTTACAAGTCCATGAGAAACAGGCTTAGAAAAGTTCCGTTCTACTGTGAAAGGGACTAAGGGTGGATGCCAAGGGGGAACGTGAGGAAATTCAGGAATCTAGTTCCCCCAAAATAAGGACAACGCTGTTTAACGCTTTAGATTTTTCTGTGATACAGAAGTTCATCTGCTGACTACAGTAAGAAAGAAGATGGGAAATTTGACAGAAGTGGAGAAGATTTGAGACATCAAAAATAAGAAAAAATAAGGGCAAGTGTAGATCAGAGAGACGTAGCACATCACCAAGGCCCGAAAAGCCTTGAGACCCCACAGGACTAGAGAAAGCCTGCCAGCAGGTACTGTGGGGACTTCCCGTCACTATAACTGACTCTCGGGAAGAGCATAATGCACAGGACGAGGAGAGGACGCAGCTGTTAGAGCGCTCTCCGTGAAGACAGCAGGACTGGAGTTCTGATCCCAAGCACCCACATGAAGCCATGCAGGTGAGCACCTGTGACCTCAGTGCCACCGTGGGCGGGGAGTCACGGCTCCTGGAGTAATCGGTCACCAATGAACTCCAATGTCCACAGTACTCAAAGGAATGGGCGCGGGAGTTCAGTGAAGGAGCCTGATAGGAGAGGATGGAGGGAGGGAGGGAGGGAGAGAGAGAGAGAGAGAGAGAGAGAGAGAGAGAGAGGGTATGAACAGGGTTAGGAAGGAAGACAACTCAATTTGTAAGCTTGTTGTGCTAAAGCATAAGGTCCGAGTTCAGTCCCAGCACTCAAAAATAATATTTGGCAGGGTACTGGGGCGGGGGAGCTAGCAACACTCTGACACAGCCTGGGACCCTTACAAACTATAACAATGACCGGCCTGACCAGATGCACCCATGTGTGCAATGGTGGCGTGAGTGCTACGGGGTGATCAGCTTTCCAAAGGCACCTAAGACCTGCCCTCCAGGAGGAAAGTCACGCCTGGTGCCATCATCCAGATCATGACCCTGTAAGGTCCCAGGCACTACAACTATGAGTCTCTAAATAGGCACAGAACTGAGGCATCTCCTGAATGCAAATCCATCCTTATAGGCGAGTGCGCCTCTCAGTCCTCACCAAAGAAGGTTCTTTACTCAGTAGGTGGTGGCTAACTGGGAGACCATCAACCGAAGTGCAAGAGTATGTGAGTGCGGAGTGCTCAGTCCTGAGACTGGAGGTCACACACTTCCTCCACAAGGCTCCGAGAGCACTGGAGAGAGTCAGAAGTGAGGAAAGAACTCTGCACAGCAGTATCCTTTAGACACTCATGACCTCACAGCAGCCTGACTGACCACACCTGCTCAAGAGGCCATTCAATCCCCAGCGTGCGGAGGAGGCCTCGCCCCCAGTTAAGGAAATACTGGCAACTGATGGCTGCTGAGAAAAGACAAGTCAGTTTGCTTCAGCAGTGCAGTAGGTCGTCAGTGTTTCACTGAGTGGTGCCCTCCATCTGTGTGCATACAGGCAGCACTGACTGGGGGGAGGTGGGGAGAGGAGGAGGAGGAGGAGGAGGAGGAGAGAAGACAGAAAGTGAGGAGGGCATGAGGTCGTGTGGGAGGAGTCAGAGAAGAAGCAACAAGTGTTGGTATAATCTAAACACATTGCAATCATATATATGATTACTAAAGAATAAATTAAAATTAAAAAATCAGAACTCTAAAGCCAGGTATATAAATACCTATAATTCCACTGCTAGGGAGATCAGTGAATCCCTGAGGTTGTTAGCCAGCCCATCTAGTTAACTCAAGTTCCACCCAATGAGAGGCCCTACCACAAAAACTAAGGTGGAGAGTCACTGAGGACAATGGACTTTAACTCTGTCCTGCACACACACACACACTCTTGTACCTCAACATATGAGCAAGTGCACACATCTAACAATAACAATAACAACAACAATGATGTACTGGACAAGTAAAATAAGAAGGTCTAGGAAAATATTGTCAAGTTAGAAATCAGCAATACAAAGACCAGGAAAGCAAAAATAGCCAAGTAAATCTGAAGCTGATTTTTATATGCAAAGCAGATTAGTATGATTTAGTTAGCTTATTTGATTGCCTTTTAATACAACATCGACCAATTTCTAGCTACTTCTCTGCCCTCTTTTTACAAAGGGATTTTAAATAAGTCTCATTTAAAATGATGTTGAGTAACAAAGTCAGTTTTAACAAAGGATTCTTCGTGAAACAGTTCAAACTGTTAAAACATTAAGGCATGTGGTCAGGACACTATATTTAAAAATATAGGACCACATTTCTAGAACTTATCTGTCCAAGGTATCTAAAGTTGTGATGAAACACCATGAACTAATTCAACTTGGGGAAGAGTTTGTTTTCATTCCATTTCTAGAGGCCTCTAGCTTGTGTCAAGCAGACATCACATTTTACAGAAATAGTTTTCCAGAGTCATATGAGTTTCCATGATTTAACATGAAAACTTCCATTTCTGGGAGGCCAAGCCCTCACAAAGCCCCCCTTGGCTGTGGCAAGTCTCCTGGAAATGTGCATCACTAAGCTGTGCTCTCAGGAGGCTTTTCCTTTACTCACTCAGACTTCTTTTCACAGGTCTCAGACGATTCCTCAATCCTCTTCTCTAGCTCCAGGACCGCAGCCTCCTTGTGTAAAAGCATCTGCTGGGTCTGTGCGAGCTCTTCTGCTAAAGTCTTCAACCTGGAAGGAAGGCGCGTCATTATCAATTACCACACTGAATGTGCTGACTTGCATGCACCCAGAACATGGAGTAGCCCCAGGAATCTACTCCAAGGTACGATTTCACTCCCTAGCTTGCCCGAGCCATGTTTCCAGTGCTGAACACAAGCGTGGCTTTTTATTGGATGACACTGAAAAAAAGTCACTATTCCAAGTGAGTATCCTGGAAACTCAATGTACTGTAGTAACACAGGAGTCTGTGGGGTATGAGTGAGGTACAGTTATGAGTGAAGGCTGTAGGCGTGGGGGGGGGGGAGCTAGTGCTCCTGGGAAGTGTTCTCTATAGTCTTGTTCGTTTGTTTGTTCTCTGTGTAGCTCTGGCTGACCTAAAACTCACTCTGTAGACCAGACTTGCCTCAAACTAGGAAATCTGTTGGCCTCTTAGGGATTAAAGGTGTGCAACAACACATGAGGCCAATCTTATTTCTTAAAATGGAAAAAAAAGTGAAAATGTCAGGAAAGATTAAAAAGACTAAATAAAGGAGTATGCATATGTCCTAGGAAAAAGTGTGCTTTTGTGAAAAGATCATACTCTTTGTTTTTAGATAAACATGTATTTTCATCTGGCTTTGCCGTTTATCTAAGACTTGGACAATTCTTCAGCTCACACCATCTATTTTCTCATCTGTAATTCTGGCACTAAAACAACTGCTTTATTACCACTATTTTTTGAGAAAATGGAAGTAATACATTACATATACTATAAATTAACTGCATTTTAGTAGGGTAAGTGGTAATCAGTGTATTTTGCATATATTATCTTATTTACTCTTTGTGACAATCTTTTATGATAAATATTATTACACTTATTTAAATAAAAGAGATTTGGTACTTTGGCAGTTTAAACTGGTGATAAACTCCTTTTATGTTCACATATTATACTGAGAAGTATCCTTTGTATTAGATTCAAAGATGATTTAGTATACAAAATTAATATTAGTATGTATTCATGGGCCAAATAATTTATGGATATATGAAATAAATTCAGTCCTTAATGGAAATATTTCTCACATAAACATACATACACTCAAACACACACAAACACATACATACACACACAGAAACACCTATTATATCATATTAAAATAATCTTCAGACTTTCAAAGCAAGACAATTAAGGAGGTTTGAGTAGGAAGGGCTAGCAACAGGTGATAACATCTCTTGGAAAGCTGTGTCTTCCACTTCCCAGGAAGTTAACAGTGACCACCTAGCCTCCTGTGGGTAATGCCAGGCCAGACACTTCCTTGCAGGGCAGTGGTTCTTAACCTTCCTAATGCTGTAAGTCTTTAAATCAGTTCCTCTTGTTGTGGTGTCCCCCGGCCATAACATTATTTTCATTGCTACTTCATAACTGTAATTTTGCTTTTCTTATGAACTGTAATATAAGTATCTGATATGCAGATCTGTTAAAGGGTTGATCAACATCCCAACGGGTCGCAAACATAAAACAAAACTCTCAGAACAAACTCAGACTCTCAAGTCCCAGACTTCCTCGGGCTGGCTTATTGTGCGGGGTGTGCACCCTACTTTCATTCTCACCTTTAATAAAGCTATGCTTTTGCTGATACTCCTCCATGTCTTTTCCAGGTCATTGCTGAAGACACAAAGAACCTAGACTTCATGTCATAGGACCCCTCTAGTAACAACACGAAGTTCAGAGGATACAAGAAACATCAAATTATCCCATTCTTCAGAAATTTAGTTTTGTGTAAAGTAAAAGAGACAATGTTAAAAGTAAAAACTTTACAGTACAAATTATAAGCCAAAGCCCTATTACTGAGGAAAACCTCTTAGAGAGAAGGGAATCTACTATGAAAGTAGGAAGAAAAAAAAAACAAGCAGAGATTCATCAAGGAAAAAACTCAGAGAGCTGTAAGGTCAATGGTGGAAGAGCACCCGTCAATGTGACTGCGTGAACATCTGGAAAGGAATGCAGACATTGTATTTCAAGAAGAGAAGCAAAAAGCATTCCCCAGCTCCAACCAGAGCTGCCCAGAGGAGGGAGACAGGAGAACCCAGCCTTACATGAAGTATGGTAAGCCCCACGAGGCTTAAAGGCAGTCAAGGATTTAAGGCCTCTCAATGACTCCAGCATGACAGGAGAGCATTAGGGAAGCGACCCACTGCACAGTGCACCATCTCTCAGAGCGTGGCAATGAGGTGCCACCTAGAAAGGCTCCTACCCTTAATAACCAAACTTCCGACAATCACAAATCATGGCTCCGTGAGCCACTCTGCCACTGTGGCAGGAACAAGGAGGGAGATGCCATGAGTCACAGTGTAAAATGGGGAGAGAGATTCTGTAACAAAAGGTTTAAATAACAAGCAGTGAGAACCTTGGGGGAAGCAACAGTCCTGCCCTCAAAAGAAGCCACGGTTACTGTGTGTCCTTCAGCTTGGATGTGTCTGAGTGCTGACGCCAGGGTAGGAAGGTGCTACATGCCCATTCTCTCCCCATCCCCTGCATCAGTCCACCCAGATAGAAATCAGTGGACTTTCTTCCTCCCCTACTCCTTTGCACATTCAGAAATACGCTGGGTCTTGGAAATCTACCATGCCCTCTGATACGCAACATAAAGGTTCCAGAGTGAGTGTGCCTGCCTACCCCGTGCACATCTGCAGGAAATGGGACTGTGGTACAGATACAATAAGCCTGTGGAGTGACAGCCCTGCGACAACAGCATACCCTTAGGCTTCCAAGCAGAACTCACTATAGGAGGCCTGCTGGGCCGCCCCCATCTGATGCCCACTAGTTTCTAGTTATTAAGTGCTCTAGAAGCTAGTGTAGTACTTGTCCCTAGCTGGCTCATATACTACTTCTATGTCGGATCTGGTAGGGTAGTACTTGTTCCTAGCTGGCTCATATACTACTTCTATGTCGGATCTGGACCTACAGCATCACTGCGGCTTATTCTCCTCTGGATGCCACCAGAGATTGGGGCCAGCACCTCAAAGACTCCGGGGGAGAGCTTTGTTGCTGAGATACATGCCATCCCAATTTTGAGGAAAACTGTATGTGACTCTATCCATGACCTAATCCCAGCCAAACCTTTCTAGATATTACAAATAAGGACTACAATAATCCCCTGCTGACAGTCTAGTTCCAAGAAGGCACAACTAGAGGAAGTCTGGAGTCCTGTTCCTAGAAATTAAGTTTGAGCAACAGCAGAGAGAAAAATAATCAGAGAAACAGCATCCATGAGGGGTTTAACATGGGCAGTTCCCATGCCCTTTAGAACACACTGCTCAGCAGTGAAGAGCTAATCAGAGTGAGATCTTTCTGTGCCACCCTCTGAAACATTATATACATACATGAAGTATCATTAATATTATAATGCATGCTAGTAAACTCATCAACATTATAATATATGCTAATAGATATATTAAAAAGTGTGAGACAGGCATTCTTTATATTTATACTTCCCTATATGTGTATAAATCTAATCATAGAAAAAGAAGAAATACAAAAAAAACAAGTCAACATAAAGTCCTTAAAAGTCTGTAATTTCCTACTGGATGCTCCAAAAATATCTAAATGCATGATATGCTAGACAAAGAATTCAAAGGACTGATTTTAAAAATGATCAATGAATTTAAAAAGGATACAAATAAACAGCTGACTGAATTAAGGACGATTACGTTGGACACGGAGGAGCTAAAAGGAACAAAAGAGTCACACTGGAGATTAAACACTCAATGAAATAGAAACCTCAATTTGATCTTCCTCTGTAGACTGAATCAAGTCATCAAAGATCGCTTAGGCTTGAAGATATAGTGGTTGCTATATACAAATGAGAGAAACAAGACAAGTAAGCTAGGGAGACAGAACAGGGCCGCAAGAAGGCTCAGAGGTCAAGATACCCGAGGACCCGAATATGATTTCTACAATCTATACACACAAATGTAGAAGACAATTCATAAAGCTGTGTTCTAACCTTATGCATGCTGTAGCATACAACAACCCATACCCACAGATCACAGATAAACAATAGTAAAAATAATAATTAAGAGCAGGACATGGGACTGCAGTAGGAGACCAAGCCTCTGAATATCACTGAAAACAGAGTACAACTACTAAGTTAATACTACTACTAATGTGATGGGCTTGTCTAGGAGGTTAAAGGTATGTAAGGGCCTGATATGATCAAAATACAGTGGGTACATACATGAGATTTTCAAAAGCTAATAAAAGGAGAAGTGAAGAGAAGAGAAGAGAAGAGAAGAGAAGAGAAGAGAAGAGAAGAGAAGAGAAGAGAAGAGAAAGAAAAGCTATTCAGTAAAACAATATTGGAAAATGTCCCAAATCTCCAAACACAGACACCCCTGTACAGGAGACATTTAGAGCCTCAAGTAGACATGAACCTCTCATAAATATATGATAGTTAAGGTGCCAAAAGAAAACAACAAAGCAAGAATATTAAAAGTTATAAAAAGAAAAACGAAGCCCCCAGTGGTCCCCAGTCACAAGCCCATCAGCGTAATGGCAGACTTCTCAGGAGATTATAAAGACCAGGAAGGAACACAGGCAATGAAGGATTTCAAACCCGGAAAGAAAATGACCTGACAGCCAAGATTACTATATCCAGAATCCACAGACCTAAAGAGAAAGAATTTCCAAGAAACATAAATTGAAAGAATTCAACAGCAATAAAACAGCATTATACAGTATCCTGAATAATTCAGGAAACCATGAAAACTGATTCATGATGTAAAAGCTAATGAACACAGACTATTCCAAACAGCCACAAAGAACATCCAAAGACAAGAGGGACTAATATATTATCTTTTGCCAATAATCCTAGATATAATAACCCCAATTCTTCTATTAAAAGACAAGGGAGTAGCTAACTGGATCATAAGGCAAGAACCACAAGTTGGCTGCATGAAAGAGACTCAACCTACCAACAAAGACACGCAGCCTGAAAGTGAGAACTTAGAAAACTATATAGCCAGCACACAGAATCCTCAGCCAAAAGAGCTACATACGCTCTCATACAGGAAACATTAAATTTAAGCCTCAACTGATCAGAAGAGACAAAGAATACCACTACATATTTATAAAGGAAGCAATCTACAGGATAATATAGCAATTAAAAATAAATATGCACTGAAAATCCGGTCACTCAATTTTAAAAAGCAAGCAGTACGTAAGGAGTATAAAGGAAGCCTGGACTTCAGTTGCTATAACGCAACTTTTAATGCCACATTTTCATCAATGGATAGCTCATTGGGATGAAAACAAACAAAAACATGGTAACATTATATTGTTTTCAAATGAACTGAACAAATATATACAAATTATTCTATCCAACAGCTGTAGAATATACATTCTTTCCATTAGCATACGGAACTTTTTCTACAAGTAATTTTTCCAAAATAGCTCATTTTTAGGCTATAAAACAAAGCAACAAAATTACAATTCATTTCCACAGAACATTTCATACTATGGCTACCATACAAGTCAACAATGCATTAAAATTAGAAATCATCCAGTCTTTAAAATTAGGCACCACATTAAAGTGAAAAGAGGGAGAAAAGCATTTTAGGCAGATGAGATGCACTGACATTCTATCATCTGGCAAACTAGACGTCACACCATAACTAGTTAGAGCAGAGATCCTTGTTCTAGTCACAGGATCAATTAATCAGGAAAATATGACAATACTTCATATATGCATAAACTTTGATGTACACGATTTCATAAAAAATCATAGTAATGAAATTAAATACACAGATTAACACAAACCCAATAATAGCGATTTCAATGCCCCACTTTCTCTCATAGATGTGTGATCTAAATAATAATAAAAAAAAGACAGAGAAACCTCAGAATTCGAGGACGTCTTAAATGAAATGGATACCTTAATACCTAAAAGATACCTACATACCATTCTACCTGAATGCCTTAAAATATACATTCTATTTAGCAGCATGTAGAAGCTTCTCTTTAATAGACCCATGCTAGAACACAAATCAAACCTTAACAAACACAAAATACCTTACATAATTCCATGTATCATATCTGACCATTCTCCAATAAAACTTCAAATCAACATCAAACAAATCTCTAGCAAGTACATAAATTCATGGAGATTAAACAACTCATCACTGAATAAAGAATGGATCAATGGGAAAGCAAAAATATCCCTGAAATTAAATGGAAATAAAGTCAGAAACAAACAAGGCCTCTGGGACACATGAACAGCAGATCTAAGCAGAAGTTTGCATCTCTAGGTGTCTCCATCAACAAGTCACAAAGAGCACAAATGAGGGACTTTATGCTGCAAAGCCAGAGTTTGGAAAAGCAAGGACAAGCCAAACCCAAGCCCAGTGGGCATTGAAAACAACAAAGCAGAGATTAATAAAATAAAAACAAGGAAAAGAAGACAAAGAACCAATGAATCTAGGTTCTGGGTCTTTGAAGAGATAAGCAAGATTGAAAGACTGTTGTCCTAATTAGCCAAAGAAACAAAGAGAAGACCAGCACTAACAGACTCAGAAACAAACAGGATAGCATTTACAGCAGATGCCAAAGAGATTCGGAACACTGTAAGAGTACTTTTAAAATCTGTAATCTATTCATTTGGAAAGTCTAAACAAAATGGGTGAATTTAATTTCTCCAAACTACCAAAGGTAAGCCAAGACTGATCACTTACCCTACTTCTTTTCAAAGTAGCACTTGAATCATTTGCTGGAGAGAAAGAAATTAAAGGGATACAAAAGAAAAGAAAGAGAAGGATTATCTCTATTGCAGGGATGATGCAATATTATACTTAAGAGATCCAGAAAAATTACACCAAAAGAAGTCTAGAGATAATCAACAATTTCAGCAAAGTGACAGGGCACAAAATAAACTTTTGAAAACATCAGTAGCTTTTCTGTATCATCAACAACAACCTTACTGAGATCATGGGAGCATGCTCATGTACAACAGAATCCACAGCCAAAGCATTTTAGAATAAATCTGGTCAAGGAAATGAAAGACCGCCATGGTAAAAAGTCCCAACTTCTCAAGTAAGATACCTAGAAAGTTCTGTGAAAACAACTATCCTACCAAAACCAATTTACAAATTAAATGCAATCCCAATTAAAATGCCCACAGCTTTCTTCACAGACATAGAGAAAAAATGGATCCTAAAGTCCAAGTAGAAAGGACACAGGATACCAAAGCAATTCTGGGCAAAGGAAGAATAGTGGCATGGATTCCGTTCCAGACTTCAGACACATAGAGCTATAATATCAACAACATGGTACTGACATAAAAGCAGCCATGCAGACCAACAGAATAAAATAGAAAAGGCAAAAATGAGCACTTATAATTGAGAAAAAAGAAAAAAATACACTGGAAAAAATGCAACAACTGCAGGAAAGGTTCTGGGAAACTGGATATCCATGTGCAGAATAAAATTAGACCTGTATCTATGACCCTTCACAGAAATTAGATTTATGTGGATCAAAGACCTAAACTTGAACCCTGAAACACTAAAATTACTACAAGGAAGCATGGGCAGTGCATCCAAAAAGACACAGGCATAGCAAAGGACTTTTTTTCTTTTTTATTAGATACATTCTTTATTTACATTTCAAATGTTGTGCCCTTTCTTGGTCCGCCCCACATAACGCCTTAACCCATACCCCCACCCCCTACTCATCAATCCACCCACTCACACTTCCCTGTCCTGGCATTCCCCTACACTGGAGCATCAAGCCTTCTCAGGAATAAGGACGTCTCCTCCTTTAATGTCGAACAAGGCCATCCTCTGCTACATATGCAGCTGGAGCCATGGATCCCTCCATGTGTACTCTTTGGTTGGTGGTTTAGTCCCTGGGAGCTCTGGGGTACTGGGTGGTTCTTACTGTTGTTCCTCCTATGGGGCTGCAAACCCCTTTAGCTCTTTAGGTCCTTTCTCTAGCTCCTCCATTGGGAACTCTATGCTCAGTTCAATGGTTGGTTGAGAGCTTCCCCCCTCTGTATTTGTCATGCAATGGCAGAGCCTCTCAGGAGACAGTTATATCAGGCTCTGATCAGCAAGAACTTGTTGGCATCTACAATAGTGTCTGAGTTTGATAACTGTATATGGGATGGATCCCCAGGTGGGGTAGTCTCTGGATGGTCTTTCCCTCAGTCTCTGCTACACACCTTGTCTCTGTATCCTTATCTCTCCTCCTGTGGGTATTTTGTACCCCTTCTCAGAAGAACCTGAGCACCCATACTTTGGTCTTCCTTCTTCTTGAGCTTCATTTCGACTGTGAATTGTATCTTGGGTATTCCAAGCTTCTGGCCTAATATACACTTATCAGTGAGAGCATACCATGTGTGTTCTTTTGTGATTAGGTTACCTCACTCAGGATGATAATTTCTAGTTCCATCCATTTGCCTAAGAATTTTATGAATTCATTGTTTTTAACAGATGAGTAGTATTCCATTGTGTAAAAGTACCACATTTTCTGTATCCATTCCTCTGTTGAGGGACATCTGGGTTCTTTTCAGCTTCTGGCTATTATAAATAAGGTTGCTATGAACATAGTGGAGCATGTGTCCTTGTTATATTTTGGAGCATCTTTTAGGTATATGCCCAGGAGTAGTATAGCAGGGTCCTCCGGTAGTACTATGCCCAATTTTCTGAGGAACCACCAAACTGATTTCCAGAGTGGTTGTACCAGCTTGCAATCCCACCAGCAGTTGAGGAGTGTTCCTCTTTCTCCACATCCTCACCAACAACTGCTGTCTCCTGAGTTCTTCATCTTAGCCATTCTGACTGGTGTAAAGTGGAATCTCAGGGTTGTTTTGATTTGCATTTCCCTGATGACTAAGGATGTTGAACATTTCTTTAGGTGCTTCTCAGTCATTCGATATTCCTCTGTTGACAATTCTTTGTTTATCTCTGTGCCCCATTTTTTAATAAGGCTATTTGGTTCTCTGTAGTCTAACTTCTTGAATTCTTTATATATATATTGGATATTAGCCCTCTATCAGATATAGGGTTGGTAAAGACTTTTCCCAATCTGTTGGTTGCTGTTTTGTCCTACTGACAGTGTCCTTTGCCTTATAGAAGCTTTGTAATTTTATGAGTTCCCATTTGTCATTTCTTGATCTTAGAGTATAAGGTATAGGTATTCTGTTCAGGAAATTTCCCCCTGTGCCCATGTGCTCTAGGCTCTTTCCCATTTTCTCCTCTTTAAGTTTCAATGTATCTGGTTTTGTGGGGAGGTCCTTGATCCACTTGGACTTGAGCTTTGTACAAAGAGAAAAGAATGGATAGAAATTGGTCTGAAGTTCTCCTTCTTTGTAGGGTCTTTGTATGGATTAGGTACTGGAGTAATTGTGGGTTCAGAGAACGAATTGGGTAGTGTTCCTTCCCTTTCTATTTTGTGGAATAGTTTGGAGAGTATTGATATTAGGTCTTCTTTGAAGGTCTGATAGAACTCACCAATGATCCCATCTGGTCCTGGTCTTTTCTTGGTTGGGAGTCTTTTGATGACTGCTTCTATTTCATTAGGGGTTATGGGACTGTTTAGATCGTTTATCTGATCCTAACTTAACTTTGGTACCTGGTATCTGTCTAAAAAATTGTCCATTTCATCCAGATTTTCCAGTTTTGTTGAGTAAAGCCTTTTGTAGTAGGATCTGATTTTTTGGATTTCCTCAGTTTCTGTTGTTATTTTCCTTTTCATTTCTGATTTTGTTAATTTGGATACTGTCTTTGTGCCCCCTGGTTAGTCTGGCTAAGGGCTTATCTATCTTGTTGATTTTCTCAAAGAACCAGCTCCTAGATTGGTTGATTCTTTGTATAGTTTTTTGTTTGTTTCTACTTGGTTGATTTCAGCCTTGAGTTTGATTATTTCCTGCCGTCTAATCCTCTTGGGTGTATTTGCTTCTTTTTCTTCTAGAACTTTCAGATGTGCTGTCAAGCTGCTCGTGTATGCTCTCTCCAGTTTCTTTTTGGAGGCACTCAGAGCTATGAGTTTTCCTCTTAGGACTGCTTTTATTGTGTCCCAAAGGTTTCAGTATGTTGTGGCTTCATTTTCATTAAATTCTAAAAAGTCTTTAATTTCTTTATTTCTTCCTTGACCAAGTTATCATTGAGTAGAGTGTTGTTTATCTTCCAGGTGTATGTGGGCTTTCGGTTGTTTTTGTTGCTATTGAAGACCAGCTTTAATCCGTAGTGATCTGATAGAAGACATGGGATTAGTTCAACCTTCTTATATCTGTTGAGTTCTGTTTTGTGACCAATTATATGGTCAGTTTTGGAGAAGGTACCATGAGGTGCTGAGAAGAAGTTTTATTCTTTTGATTTAGGATGAAATGTTCTATAGATATCTGTTAAATCCATTTGGTCCATAACTTCTGTCAGTTTCACTGCGTCTCTATTTTGTGTTTGCCTGATCTGTTCATTGGTGAGAGTGGGGTGTTGAAGTCCCCCACGATTATTGTGTGAGATGCAATGTGTGCTTTGAGGTTATTAAAGTTTCTTTTATGAATGTGGGCGCCCTTGCATTTGGAGCATAGATGTTCAGAATTGAGAGTTCTTCTTGGTAGATTTTGCCTTTGATGAGTATGAAGCGTCCTTTCTTATCTTTTTTGATGTCTTTTGGTTGAAAGTTGCTTTTATCTGATATTAGAATGGCTATTCCAGCATGTTTCCTTGGGACCATTTGCTTGGAAAATTGTTTTCCAGCCCTTAAGTTGGAAATCTTCCCTTTCTTCTATACCTATTATACTTAGGTTTGGTCTTATTGGGTCCTGGATTTCCTCGATGTTTTGGGTTAGGAGCTTTTTGCATTTTGCATTTTCTTTGACTGTTGTGCCAATGTTTTCTATGGTATCTTTTGCACCTGAAATTCGTTCTTCTATCTCTTGTATTCTGTTATTGATGCTTGCATCTATGACTCCTGATTACTTTCCTAGGTTTTCTATCTCCAGAGTTGTCTCCCTTTGTGATTTTTTTATTGTTTCTACTTCAATTTTTAGATCCTGGATGGTTTTGTTCAATTCCTTCACCTGTTTGGTTGTATTTTCCTGTAATTCTTTAAGCGTTTTTTTGTGTTTCCTCTTTAAGGGCTTCTAGCTATTTACCTGTGTTCTCCTATATTTCTTTAAGGGAGTTATTTATGTCCTTCTTGAAGTACTCTATCATCATCATGAGATATGATTTTAAATCAGTCTTGCTTTTCTGGTGTGTTGGGGTAACCAGGGCTTGCTGTGGTGGGAGAACTGGGTTCGGATGATACCAAGTAGCCTTGGTTTCTGTTGCTTGTGTTCTTGCACTTGCCTTTCGCCATCTGGTTATCTCTGGTGTTAGCTGGTCTTGATGTCTTTGACTGTGGCTTGTCCATCCTATAAGTCTGTGTGCAGGTATTCCTGGGAGACCAGTTCTCTACATGAGGAATTTAGGTGTGGAGAGCTATGGTACATGGTCAGCTCTGTGTTCACAGGTATGTAGGCACTCCTGGAAGACCTGCTCTCTACGTAGTTCTGTGGCCCAGGATCAGCTCTGTGCACACAGACAGAAACCGGAAGGCTCCAGTCCCAGACTGCCCCTGGGTTCCTGTGTCTTGAGGGTTCCAGTGTATCCCTCTGAGCAGCAGGGGTGTTCCTACTTGCACTCACAGGCTGTCCGCACTCTTGGGAGGCAAGCTATCTCCCTGCGCCACCTGGGTATGGAACCCAGGCAGAGGATCTTCTCCAGCAACAGACAGAAACTGGAAGGCCCCGTCCCAGCCTACCCCTGGGTTCCTGTTTCCTGAGGGTTCCGGGCAGGTTCCTCTGAGGAGCAGGGGTGTTCCTACCTGCACTCACAGGCCTGTCTGCACCCCTGGGAGGATAGTTACCTCCCTGCGCCACCTGGGTATGGAGCCCTGTGGCAAAGGATCTTCTCCACCAGCACACAGAAACCGGAAGGCCAACAAAGGACCTTCTAAATGATAATCCATTAGCCAAGGCATTAAGGCCAACAACTGACCAGTGGGATCTCATAAAACTAAAAGCTTCTTACAGCTAAGGAAGAGAATCTTTGACAGCTATACATCTGACAAAGGATTATTATCTAGAGTATACAGAGAACTCAAAAAATACAGTTAAGGAAACAAATGACACAGTTTAAAAAAAAACTTAAAAAGTCAGTAGCTCTAAACAGAGAGTGATTAATAAAAGAAATAAAAGTAGCTTTAAAAAATCCTAAAAAGTATTCATTTTTCACAGCAATTAGGGAAATGTGAATTAAAACAACTTTGAGACTTCATCTCACTCCCGTCAGAACAGGGAGAAAAGACCAAACAGCTAAGAACGAAGGTGGTAGGCCTGTGGAGAAAGAGGAGCCCTCATTCATCTTCTGTGGGATGCAAGTAAATTCAGACATTATGCAAATCACATGGAAAAGCTTCAGAAAAGCTAAAAGGGAAGCTACCACATGACCCAGCTACACCACTCCTTGGCATACGCCCAAAGGACTTGACATCATACTCCAGATTCTTGTTCAGCAATGTTCATAGCTGCCCTACTCACAAAAACCAGGGAATGAAAACAACCTAAATGTCCTTCAACCAATCAACAATGGATAACGCAACTGTGATTTCGCACACACACACACACACACACACATACACACACACACACACACACAATATAGACTACTATCCAGCTGTAAAGAAAAATGAAATTTGTGAGTAAACAGACAGGGTCTAAAAAAGGTTATAATTGAATGACAAAAGCCAGAAAGACAGAGGCAGCACATGTTCTTTTGAATCTGCAGTTCCTAGCTCCAAATCCTCAGATGTGGGTATCCAACGTGGAGAAACCATAGAAGCCAATACAGTATAAAGGGACTACTGGTAGGGAGGGGAAGAGCAAGACATAAGTGAATCAGAATAACAAGGAAGGACTCCAACTGGGAAAGAGTGAGGGAAATCAATGCAGAAAGAGAAGGACAGGTGAGGGCCAAATACCACCAAGGTTGGTTGGTTAGCATAGTCCAAGTGACTCCTCAAACAATACAAGGGGATATCAATGTAGTTGTAGATGCCTCTCATGGGTTAGGAATGGGCCACTATTGATAACAACAGCATACACTTAAAACACAGGACTCGGGCTGGAGAGATGGCTCAGTGGTTAAGAGCACTGACTGCTCATCAGAAGGTCCTGAGTTCAAATCCCAGCAACCACATGGTGGCTCACAACCATCTGTAATGAGATCTGACACCCTCTTCTGGTGTGTCTGAAGATAGCTACAGTATACTTACATATAATAATAAATAAATAAATCTTTAAAAAAAAAAGCCGGGCGGTGGTGGCGCACGCCTTTAATCCCAGCACTTGGGAGGCAGTGGCAGGAGGATTTCTGAGTTCGAGGCTAGCCTGGTCTACAAAGTGAGTTCCAGGACAGCCAAGGGCTACATAGAGAAACCCTGTCCCGAAAAACCAAAAAAAAAAAAAAAAAAAAAACAAAAAAACAAAAAAACCCAGGACTCAGTTATTAGAGCTGGATCTGACCAGAAAGTCCTTTTCCTTCAGTCTAGCTTCCTTAAACACTCCCACGCAGATGAAACACCTGTGATCCAGGACAATGACCTGCACAGCAAGAAATGCATAGAGGTGCAAAGGGTACCGTCATGTGTGAGTGTCTGCCAAAGCTGTCCTGTTGGGCTTAAATTCCACACAATATGAGGAAAACAATGTCTGGTCCTAGAACCCAAGCAAACTGAGGTCATGAAAGTTACAAAACAATCTACTGTCACCACTAATGATTACTGGGGGGATGAGAACTAACCTCCCCTAGAGAACAGTCCTCTTACTGGTTGTCCAATGCTAAGTTTTCAGCCTTGAAAACATATACACACCAGCAAAAAACTAGAAATCAGCATCTTTTATTTAAAATATATTTATGTATATACATACACACATGCACATATATGACAATAATAAAGAAACAGAGGCTATTATATTAAGGAGATGGCATAGAAGCAGTTCAAGGGAAAGTAGCAGGGAGGAGCTAGAGAGAAGAAAGGGAAAGGGAATGTGATGTAATTCTATTTCAATTTAAAACATATTTCATGAATATTAAGTGGATAGTGTCAAGAGATGCCTCAACAGGTAAGAGCAGTGGTTGCTCTTGCAAAGGACCTGGGTTCAATTCCCAGACCCATACAGCAGCTCACAACTGTCTACAACTCTAGATTGAGGGGATCCAACACCTCACAGAGAGATGTATAGGCAAGACATCAATGCACATGAAATAAAAATAAATAATCTTTTAAAAAGGATATCTAAATATGATCTTAATTTACATCAAATAATTTGAAATACATTTTATGTATTCTGGAAAGATACTTAAAACTTTTTTGTGAATTATTCCTGGAAGGTAGTAAAAGGAATCTTTAAAAAAAAGAAGAAAAAAAATCTAACTTTGATATGTATCCTCTTGTAAGATTGCATAAATTTTTAATATCTACATGCATTAATTTCATTTTTTCTAGTTAGACAGGGGCTTGAACCCAGGGCCTTTGTAATGAAGGGGAAGGGGGGTATAATTATATTATAATCTCAAAAATAGAAGATTTGTGTCATGATATCAAAAGTCTTCCATAAAATCCTATGATGCTACAATTACATTTTAAGGTAATATCAGAAAATGTTACTTAAGCCAACATAATCCTTCTTCCCTTTGGAAAGAAAAGAATCCAAAGTCACAATTAATACAATTAATAGTATTGAAATTTAATGTAAGAAATGAAAAAATAAAAGAAATTTGATTGGTCATTAATACTTTTCTAAAAATTGTGTCCAAGAATGTTCTTAAAAGTAAAATGGTGATAGTGGTAAAAGGATATTGTCATGTAACTTCTAACGAGTTGTCATCTACAAATACTTTGGAACTATGTATCTTTTCATACAAGTAAACATTTAAATACTGTCCAGTTGGACTAGGGCATGGCTTGGTGGTGGAGTGACACCTTAACATGGATATGTGTGTACATACATATTCCTGAATATAAGCTGCTCAGTCCATTGAATGATACTTGGCACTGGACAAACAACTGTGCTCTTCCCTGGGGAGCAGCACCCCCTGCTCCCCCTTACTCCCAGCTTCCCTCGGTTGCCTGTACTTCTTCTGTTCAGTTGAGGTCTGATGGACTTTTCTCTGTCTACTTTGCCATGCCCACTGGTGTCACAAGATGGTTCCTAGTTAACCAAGCAGTTACAACCTTCTGATGAATACATTTAATCAAACTCAACCGAATCTACTTCTAATCCAACAAATCCCACTTTTTCTTTTAGACAGTTTGTTTCCTCAAACTGATCGCCTAACATCTGCCTTAAAATTCTTTTACATTACCCTAAAGATTCAAGTCAGCATTTCAAAAGTGTTTCTTGAACACAGCCTGACATTTTAGTTGCTTCCAACTAGAGACCTAACATAATATTCTGCCATCTAAGTCACTAATGAAATAGTCCATAGTCATCTGAAATCTATTTTCTCTTCTTATTTTGACACAATAGGCATGAATTGATAACAAAATGAAATGCTGTAGGCAAGTAGTGTGAGTGGCAGTCAAAATGCTACTGTGACTGTGCAGTGATAAGCAGCAGAGGCCATCGATGCTGGCTGTCACAGCACAAGTACCTGACTGTGGCTCTGAAATCACCCAAAGATGACACATCTCACATGATATTTATGTACCACAAAAGAGGGTGCTTTTGATATTTTCAACATTTAAAAATATTAATGTTATTCTTAGTTCATGGGCTGTAAAAAACAGGCAGCAAAATGGATTTGATTCTCAAATTCTGTACATAGATTGCTAACTTAGACTCGACAACATCTAAAATAATTATCTTTCTTCATAGAAAATTACTGTCAGGCACTCTGCCATCTTTGCTCCAGTGGCCAGGTGGTTGGGACCATCAGGCTCAGAGACAGACAGGCATAATATCGCTTCGGTCGCAGGCAGCTTGTATGTAACCTGCTCCAAGAGCTGGGCAGATCTGCAGTAACCAGTGCGCCAGCTCTGCTGTGGGACTTCTGCCTTGCAGAGTGACCCCCCCCCCCGCACTGGGCGGGAGCCTATCAGCTTCCCTTTGGCGGCCTCTGTTCCGATATTGACTGCACTGAAGAGACAGGTACCCAGGTTCTCCCCAATATAACAAGAATATATAACCAATATAACCAAGAAGAACTCTCAATTCTGAATATCTAGGCTCCAAATGCAAGGGCACCCTCATTCATAAAAGAAACTTTACTAAAGCTCAAAGCACACATCGCACCTCACACAATAATAGTGAGTGACTTCAACACCCTGCTCTCTGAAATGGATCGTTCAGGAAAGCAGAAACTAAACAGGGACACAGTGAATCTAATTGAAGCCTTGGACCAAATGGAACTAACAGATATATATAGAACACTTCATCCTAGAGCTAAAGAATACACCTTCTTCTCAGCACCTCATGATACCTTCTCCAAAACTGACCATATAATTAGTCACAAATCAGACCTCAAAAGATATAAGAAGATAGAACTAATCCCATGCCTCCTATCAGATCACTATGGAATAAAAGTGGTCTTCAATGGCAACAAAAACAAAAGAAAACCCACGTACACATGGAGGCTAAACAATGCTCTACTCAATGATAACTTGGTCAAGGTGGAAATAAAGAAAGAAATCAAAGACTTTTTGAAAGTTAATGAAAATGAAGGCACAACATACCCTAATTTATGGGACACAATGAAAGCAGTGCTAAGAGGAAAATTCATAGCCCTGAGTGCCGCCAAAAAGAAACGGGAGACAGCATACACTAACAGCTTAATGGCACACATGAAATCCTGGAACAAAAAGAAGCAAATACACCAAAGAGGAGTAGAAGGCAGGAAATCATCAAACTCAGGGCTGAAATCAATCAAGTAGAAACAAATAAAACCATACAAAGAATCAACAAAACGAGGAGTTGGTTCTTTGAGAAAATCAACAAGATAGATAAGCCCTTAGCCAGACTAACCAGAGGGCACAGAGATAGTATCCAAATTAATAAAATCAGAAACGAAAAGGGAGAGATAACAACAGAAACTGAGGAAATTCAAAAAATCATCAGATCCTACTACAAAAACCTGTATTCAACACAACTAGAAAATTTTGAGGAAATGGACAATTTCCTTCACAGATACCAAATACCAAAATTAAATCAGGATCAAATACACCACCTAAACCGTCCTATAACCCCTGAAGAAATAGAAGTTGTCATTGGAAGTCTTCCAACCAAAAAAAGCACAGATCCAGATGGTTTCAGTGCAGAATTCTATCAGACCTTCAAAGAAGACCTAACACCAATACTCTTCAAACTGTTCCACAAAATAGAAACAGAAGGAACACTACCCAACTCGTTCTATGAAGCCACAATTACGCTAATACCAAAAGCACACAAAGATCCGACAAAGAAAGAGAATCTCAGGCCAATCTCTCTTATGAATATCAATGCAAAAATACTCAATAAAATTCTTGCCAACCAAATCCAAGAACACATCAAAACGATCATTCACCACGATCAAGTAGGCTTCATCCCAGGGATGCAGGGATGGTTCAATATAAGGAAATCCATCAATGTAATACACTATATAAACAATCTCAAAGAAAAAAACCACATGGTCATCTCATTAGATGCTGAGAAAGCATTTGACAAAATTCAGCATCCTTTCATGCTAATGGTCTTGGAAAGATCAGGAATTCGAGGCCCACATCTAAACACAGTAAAAGCAATTTACAGCAAACCGGTAGCCAACATCAATCTAAATGGAGAGAAACTTGAAGCAATCCCACTAAAATCAGGGACTAGACAAGGCTGCCCTCTCTCTCCATATCTTTTCAATATAGTACTTGAAGTTCTAGCTAGAGCAATTAGACGACAAAAAGAGGTCAAAGGGATACAAATTGGAAAGGAAGAAGTCAAACTATCACTATTTGCAGACAATATGATAGTATACTTAAGCGACCCAACTTAGAAAGAGCAATTCAAAAATTCATCTGGAATAACAGAGAACCCAGGATAGCTAAAACTATTCTCAAGAGTAAAAAAACCTCTGGGGGAGTCAGTATCCCGGACCTCAAGCTATACTACAGAGCAATAGTGTTAAAAACCGCATGGTATTGGTACAGTGACAGGCATATAGATCAATGGAACAGAATTGAAGATCCACAAATGAATCCACACTCCTATGGTCACTTGATCTTTGACAAAGGAGCTAAAACCATCCAGTGGAAAAAAGATAGCCTTTTCAACAAATGGTGCTGGCTCAACTGGAGGTCAACATGCAGAAGAATGCAAATTGACCCATTCTTATCTCCTTGCACTAAGCTCAATTCCAAGTGGATCAAGGACCTCCACATAAAACCAGACACACTGAAACTAATAGAAAGGAAACTAGGGAAGAACCTTGAACATATGGGCACAGGGGAGAATTTCCTGAATAGAACAATAGCTTATGCTCTAAGATCAAGAATTGACAAATGGGACCTCATTAAATTACAAAGTTTTTGCAAGGCAAAAGACACTGTCAAAAAGACAAAGCAGCAACCAACTGGGAAATGATCTTTACCAACCCTACATCCGACACAGGGCTAATATCCAATATATACAAAGAACTCAAGAAGTTAAACTCCAGAGAGGCAAGTAACCCTATTAAAAAATGGGGTACAGAGCTAAACAAAGAGTTCTCACCTGAAGAATATCTAATGGCTGAGATGCACCTAAAGAGATGTTCATCATCCTTAGTCATTAGGAAAATGCAAACCAAAACAACCCTGAGATTCCATCTCACACCAGTCAGAATGGCTAAGATCAAAAACACAGGAGATAGCAGTTGTTGGCGAGGATGTGGAGAAAGAGGAACACTCCTCCACTGCTGGTGGAATTGCAAGCTGGTACAACCACTCTGGAAAGCAGTCTGGCGGTTCCTCACAAAACTGGGCATGACACTCCCGGAGGATCCGGCTATACCACTCCTGGGCATATACCCAGAGGCTTTACCTGCATGCAATAAGGACACATGCTCCACTATGTTCATAGCAGCCTTATTTATAATAGCCAGAAGCTGGAAAGAACCCAGATGTCCCTCAACGGAGGAATGGATTCAGAAGATGTGGTATATTTACACAATGGAATACTACTCTGCAATTAAAAACAATGAATTCACGAAATTCCTAGGCAAATGGTCAGAACTTGAAAATATCATCCTTAGTGAGGTAACCCAATCACAAAAGAACACACATGGTATGCAGTCACTGTTAAGGGCATATTAACCCAGAATCTCGGAATATCCTAGACACAATTCGCTTATCAATAGATTTCCAAGAAGATGGAAGGAGAGACTCCTGGTCCTGGAAAGACTGGATGTAGGGGAATGCCAGGACAGAGAAGAGAGAGGGGGTTGAATGGGGAAAAGAGGGAGGGAAGGAGGCTTATGGGACTTTCAGGGAGGGAGGAAACAGGAAAGGGGAAATGATTTTGAATGTAAATAAAAAACTTAGAAAATAAAATAAAATTAAAAAAAAAAGAAAATTACTGTCACTCATTGAAGAGAATATACCTATGTTCCATTATAAAAGTCAAACTGATTCTTATTTCTCCTTGAAATTTATTGAAAAATACAAAGTCTTGGGATTAGGTCTTACTTTAATATCACAAAATTTAGCATTTTATAGAATCTTATAAAACTTTAATATGGAATATTGACAGGTGCTGACATACTAAGGAGACTTCACTAAAGATTAGAAAATATTACCAAAAAATTAAATGCCTTAACCATACTGCTGACATCTAGAACTTCTTGTGGATGTGTATATGAATGTTCACGTTGTTTGGAAATCACTTCTAATCTAATTTGCTACAAACAACTGTGTCTTCCCTCTCTGGTCAGAGGTAATGCTATGTGAGAGAGTAAGCAAGACTGCCTTCAGGTTCCTGTCTTGTTTTCCCTCAATGATGGGTCATAACCTATACATATTAACCTAAACAAACCCTCCATTACTCAAAGTTGCTGTCAGTCAGGGTATTTGTCACAGCTATAGAAAGCAAACCAGAACAGTGGTAAAATTCTTTCCTACAATAACTGAGCCCTCAATTTGACCCCTATCACTGCAAATCCACACAAACATGCATGTGTCTATCTTCAACTCATATCCTAAACAATGTTAAGTGAAATGTAAAGTTTTAACTAACAAAGATATAAGCAATTAAATCTACCACATTATCACACACTTATTATCTTTAATTCATTGGGTATAGGGAGGGCCACTGCTTTATCACCAAACGAACAATGATTTGTTGAGATAATGATTTTAATTATACTCTGAAAATCAATAAAACAAACTATTTGACTACAAAAATCTCTGCCCATAAGCACTTAACAGGTAGTTATTTTTAATATTACCACACTATATTCCAGCATTTATATTTTCATTGTATTTGCTATTCATTAAAATGAATGATCAATTTTATTGCTGACTTGAGAATACTAATCATATAACTTTAAATATACCATAAAGGACTTTGATGAATAAATAAGGTGCTCAGGAAAGGGAGTGATGACAAATCTCAGAGTCACGTATGCTTTGCTAACGTGAAGCATGTGAATTAGGAAGCGGGATGCCAGGCCACGGTAACTTCTACCAACCGTCTCAGCAGCAAGCACTGTCCCTCAAGCACATGTCAACACTACTGAAGTTGCCACCAGAAACTCTTTCTTCTAAGATGCTGTCCATGACATAACAGATCCTTAGCTACATCCCTGCCTAACATTCCTAGCTGTCAAATGTCCCTGGAGGACAAAAGCAGTCCAGATAAGTACTACTAGTTTATAGGTGGCTAAGACTGAAAATATCCATAGCCAAATCAAGCCAGAGACTCAAATAGAGGACAAGAACATCCTGTGAAACAGCCAAGCTGCTGTTAAAAAAAGATTCTCTAACATAGGGGGCCCCACACCTTCAATTTCCTCATCACTGATGCAGAGGAGGTCACACCTTCAATTCCCTCATCACTGATGCAGAGGAGGTCACACCTTCAACTCCCTCATCACTGATGTAGAGGAGGTCACACCTTCAACTCCCTCATCACTGATGTAGAGGAGGTCATACCTTCAACTCCCTCATCACTGATGCAGAGGAGGTCACACCTTCAACTCCCTCATCACTGATGTAGAGGAGGTCACACCTTCCACTCCCTCATCACTGATGTAGAGGAAGTCACACCTTCCACTCCCTCATCACTGATGTAGAGGAACCACACCTTCCACTCCCTCATCGCTGATGCAGAGGAGCCCATATATACAACTAACCCAACAGTAATCAGTCCTCTGTGACTCATGAGGCTTCATCACAAATAGGGGTTTGGAAGAGCATGTGTGAGTTCCTTTAATTCTATGGCCCCCTTTAAATATTTCAACACCTTTCAAAGAACTAATCCTATAATCTTCCCCTAATAGATTACCTGTATCTGTAGTATTTCTGAATAATTGATTAATTATATTTATTAGAACTTGTGTCTGAGCCATTAAAGGAAAAACTTTGAACAAGTAAAATAATATACCATGCCCAAATACTGACAAGAAATGAATACTTTCTACCTTTAACTCCAACACAAGGATAAACATATATAATGCTTATCTACAAATGTTTCTAATCCCTGAACAAAATCATGAGATAACTTAAACAGAGCCTTACTCATGTTTTCACAAATCAAAAAGTACTTTTAATTGCCTTTAGTGTTTGAAGAGGACTAAGAAAAAAAGTTAGGATCTCCCAAAACCCCACCAAGTTTATACACATAGTCTTGCTTCAAGAGAAAATAATTCAATCAAGAGTAAGGCTGTAAGCTAATGCTGTGATAGCAATGACTCCTATTTCTCAAGTTCAGTATCCACAATTCCAAAATGGCTCTGCCACTAAGTATTAACAATAACACAAAATTAAAAGTATATATAAAAATTTAAAAGTATAAATATTATTCTCATGTACTGGCAACCAGTGGACAAATTAATGCAACATCACAGAAAATTTCAGATTTTTAAAATTAATAATGTTAAGGAAACGTAATATATTTCCAAAAATGTGTCACCTAGGAGCTGAGCTGGCTCAATGGTAAAAGCATGAGCACCTGCTGTTTGTAGCAGCATGTGAGGCCTGAGTACCATCACAAGCACCCACATGGAGAAGCCCACAGGACAGCACACCATACATTCCCAGCACTGAGAGCAGAGACAGGTGAATCCCCAAAGGACAGCCAGCAAGCCTGGCTTCATCAGTAAGCTTCCAGTTCAGTGAGAGACTCTGCCTTAGGACGGTAAGGATGAGAGCATGTGCAAGGGCCTGCTCTAGCCTCTGCATAGGAACAAACCCCACACCACACATGCACAGCATACGGCACATACAAACACGCATACAAAACACGCAACATATACACAAGAAATGCATCAATCTGACAAAACTTACTTTTTATTACTTGCAAAAATTGAGGAATTTAATGCTGATGAAATACAATAACCATAAGGCAATGATAACACTCATTTTACACTGTTATGATTTTCTAAGTACTTACATTACTTGCAAACTGTCTGCTGTTAAATTATTCCACATGATCTCATTTGCCTGGAGATTTTCATTTTCTTCTAATAGGGAAGTATCAAATTCGATTTCTTGTTCTTTAGCAGCTGTTGTTCTAGTAAAGTATGCCAAATAATTCTAATCAATAATAGTATAGTATCATAATCTATCTCAGTACATACCAAAGGCAAAATATTTACTATTACTCAAAATTATGCTAAAAAGTAAACATAGCAGTATAATTTAGAGAAAAGCCTAGGCGTGAAGCATCTAGTCATGCAGCCTGTAGCTTGGTCTCTTCATTTGTATGACATACACACTCCTTACTCATCCCCGTCACCATTTTTTAAAGTATAAAACAAGATGCATGCACGGGACAGTAATTGGTGACTTAGAAAAATTAATACACATGTAAGCTCACAGTATCATTTATTATGTAAATGTTAAAAAAATACAATTTTATAGGTTAAATATGGATTTAAACAATGACATATCAATTGAAAAAAATCTTAAGTTTAAGACAGTCTTTAATAAATAAATGAAAATAAACTCATAAAATAAACTCAGCTCTAATAAGAATATTTTATGTTTATTAAATACTCTATTATAAAAAAACAATATATTTATAAATAGCTTAAAAGGAAGGAAAATACCATACCTGTGAACATCTATGAAATTATTATATTCGGTGCTAGGATCTATCTGTTCAACAGACATCTGAATCTCTTTATGGACATTCACTATTTCCTCTGTAACAAGGCTGGTTATCTGGCTATACTCATCAAATATACCTTTTCTGAAAAGCAAAAATAAACTTTTAATGTTTTATTAAGAGACACAGACTCAGAAAGCATTTAGAACAACAAGCACAGAAAGTGTAGTGTCAGCATTTAAGAGTGGTGGCTTCACGCACCACCTTATTTCACACAGTAGGGCATGAGTGGTTATGTAATTATGCAGTAATTTAAACACACCATTACCAATTTAAATAAGTATTTGGTATGTCCAAAAGGTAGGGCTGGGTAGTATTACTAATTTTCTATTCCTCACTATTTTTCTAGAAAAACTTTTGAGTCTTTTGTTTGTTTGTTGTGTTTCGTTTTGTCTTTCAACACAGGGACTCCGTGTCACTGTTTCTTTTCTAGCATGTGTCACTCCTCAGACGCTGCGCTCCACTCTCAGTCCTGGGGATATGGATAGTACAAGGTACTCCTCAAATGTTCCATTCCTCTCTTAGCCCTGGGGATATGGGTATTATTTAGTTAAGCTTCAGCTTCGGTGGCATCCATTCTTCTCCTGAACTCCAGTGAGTATCAAAATCATCAATCTTTTTTGCTTGGTCTAGTTGAAGAGAAAGGAAAAGAATTCTGTCATACTGACTAGATCCCCTATTTTAAGGGTTGTGATTTATAAATTTGATTATTACTGCCTTCAAAGCAAGTATGGGCAGATAAACCTATTCTGTGTATACCTACATAAATATAAAGCAGGGTTTGTCAATTTCTGTTTCTATTTCTAAAAATAACTATTCATGAGTCAGAATCATTACTTACGAGTCTCCCTTGGATGTTACTTCAATTGCTCTAAGTTTTTTGTTTGTTTGCTTGGCTGGCTGGTTTTTGAGATGGGATCTTATTATGTAGCCTTTGCTGGTCTGAAACTTGCTATGTAGACCAAGATGCATCAAATTCACAAAAAAAAAAAAAAAAACCTGTGCTTATAAATGTCTCCAAGTGCTTGGATTAAAGGCCTACCTGATCACACCCAACTAATTTCTTTAATAGAAAAATAGTGTTAGGGACAAAAACACTTCAAATTAATCAGGAAAAAAAATACCCACACACATTTTTCAGTGAAAGTAAAATGAATTTAAAGATTTGCAACATGCTAAACCAGAAAATAAAGGTAGTAAAGTCCATCAAATGTGGCACATCATTTCCTGCTCTGCTGAATACAGGACAGAATACATGCCCACTTGCTTATTAACTGCAACGCACTGTTAACTAGTTAAAAGGTAAGAAACTCACCTACACATACATTCACAAGCACCAAGCAGTGTGCTTCTATATACACCAGAACTTCAATAAACATGAGTGGATTTTAATCTCATACAGGAAAAGAACAAGAAGCTTGAAATGCACTTCCAGAAAGTTCTCCCCTTGAAGCTTCTGGAATCGAGTTTAAATGCCCAGCTCTCTGGAGGCAGGCATTCACTTACAGAGAGCTGCCTGGAGGGCAGAGTCAATGCCACACACAGATCTATCCCTCGGCATGCTAGGGGCTGAGCACAACTGAAGGGATCTAGGAAAGTAAGGCTCTGAGGTGCCCAGGGGTCTCAGCACTAACGAAGCTTCTGAGGCAAATGTTTAATTGTGGAGAAGTACTGAGCCGTGCTTTGCAGGGATCTTATGACAAACAGGAAATGTGTCTTACAGTGCTTTTATCATCTCTTCTTGCATCTTCTGCACAGAGTCCAGCAGCAGAGGAAGTGTGGTATCATAGTACTGGCTCTGATGGAGCTGCGCGCCCTTCAGTGCCAACACGTACTGATTGTGCAGCATGTGAAGCTTCATTGTAGCCTTGTCATAGCGCTCCTTGGCCTTTTCTGTTTCCTTCCCTGAGGAAAACATTGAAGACAGCGGGGAGATAAGCTTTATCATCACTATAACAGTCCACACTGTGCTGTTATGTTACTTCCCACATTCCATGGAGAATCAAGTCTGCTGACTGTGTACTGTGTGTAAAGTGCTATGCCAAGCCCTGATGGTCAGTGCTCAGCACAGAAGTTCCTGTGCAGCAAGTACTGGGTAACTCAAAGTTAGAACACAGAAGTATAGACATATGATCCTTCTCCCCTCCAAAGGAGCTTGCAGCAAACTGGAATAGCTGCTCACACGACACTGCAGAAGCAGGAGAACGTGCAAACATTAATGTTTAAGCCTGTGTCTAAGATATCAATAAAGACAAGAGTAATCCAATGAGGCTTTGAGAAAAAAAACCTTAAAGATACACATATACATTCAAGAGTAACAAAGATGAAGAAACAATACATCCTTGCTCACAGTGACACTTCTGTGCTAGGCGACAGCCTACTTCATAGTGAATATTATCAAAAGGACACTTCTGTGCTAAGTGACAGCCTACTTCACAGTCAATGTTACCAAAAGGACATGTCTGTGCTACGTGACAGGAGTCCTTGAGGAAGAGCATGGTCAAATGGAGTGCTGAAGAAGACTTAGAAAGAAAAACCATGTTACCAAGGGAGGCAAGGGAGAAAGAAAAGTTCAGGAAACGAAGAAAGACGTCTTTGGAGGAAGGACAACTCAGACTTGCCAACCAAGCACAGAAAATTAATGTGAAAGATGTCTGAGAGATACTACTAATGCCATCAAAAAAAACTTCTTGCAGTTGGGCAGCGATGGCACATGCCTTTAATGCCAGCACTCAGGAAGCAGAGACAGGGGCATTTCTGAGTTCAAGGCCAGCCTGGGACAGAGCTAGTTCCAGGACAGCCAGGGCTACACAGAGAAACCCTGTCTTGAAAAGCAAAACAAAACAAAACAACAACGAAAAAAACTTTTTGTGGTTCATCATTATCTATTCAAAAATATTTAAATATTGACAATAAATAAACATATCAAATAATATGATTTTAAGCAAGTCATAGATTTTTGGTACAAATTGAGTAAAAATGTCTTATCAATTTAGGTTAAAGAGTATTTTTAAACATTAATTTCTCCCCTTCTTCCGAGGAAGTTCTACAAGTGAATCCTATTCCCAGAAAGAGACCTGATAGTATTAGAGGGGAGGGGATGTATATGTGAATTTGTTTATGTGTGTAGTGTATCTATATGTGTTTATGTGTGTATGTGATCTGTCTGTGTGTAGTATATGGGGAGTGTGTGTATGTATGTCTGTGGGTGTGTCTGTATGTGTTTGTCTATGGATGTGTGGTGTGGGTGAGATGGTGCTGTGGATGCATGCTGTGTGTGTGTGTGTGTGTGTGTGTGTGTGTGTGTGTGTGTGTGTGTGCATGCCAAGTGTGGTAGGCACTTGTGTAGGTCAGATCCCCTGAAGCTGGTTGTGAACCACCTGCTATGGATGCTGGAAACTAAGCTCTGGTGCTCTACGAGCAGCAGGTGCTCTTAACTACTGAGCCACTTGCAGCCCCGTATTAAGATTTTTGATAAAAAGAAGCCTTCCTTTTCTGTCAATCTGTTTAGGGTCAGAAATGAAAAAAAGCAAAGAAAAGATGAAGATATTTCCAAAGAGACTTAAACATCCCCTGTATACAACTATTCACAGGAAAAGCAAAACCAAAACAAGAAAGGCAACTCCCTTGCCTTTCTCCTAACTCCTCTAACTATTTTAGTAACTGTATAAATTACTTTACAAAATGTTACCCCAGCACTGTATTTCTCAGAGAAGGGATGGAGGGGGTATAGGCAGTAAAAGAGCAATTCAATTCTGACAAAAAATAAACTACAAAGAAATGGAATTTTTAGACTACATGTTAGGCTAAAATGCTCTATGTCACAAATCAGTACAATAATCATACAGGTTTATAATGGTATAGCTTAATATAAAAGAATTCTTCTTACTAGCGGGTATCCTTTGAATTTTTTTAATTCCATTCTATTTAAGAATGTTTATCAAAAATCCAGTGAACTTATTACCTCAATTATACTAAATCCTTAAAAAAGTTTTTAATGCAATATAATGTTCCTGGGACAATTTTAATACTTAGCAACTAAATCATTTCAGTATTAATTGTAAATGATTTTGACCAAGCCAATGAATACATTCTTCCACAGAATAACTCATAATTTTTTTCAGAATATATATACAACATTTCTATTCATGAAGACTAATATTAGCAACCTTTTGGCAGAAACACAGGTCATTGAAAGTCCTAAAGTTTATCAACTGGCACACACATCTTCAGACAGCTCTGGAACCTTCTCAATAAAATAACTACTTGTCCTCCCACACAGAGGAATAAACTCCAGTAGGAAGCTGATGTCTAAAACCCGGGACTTCAGCTGCCCAGTCTTCTGGCTAGAAATGAAGAGAGCCTGGCCCAAGGGAGAGGGAAGGTATTAACCCCTGCTCCACCGGCCCCAGATCAACCCTCCCTGCCCTTCCTGGGCCCCAGTTTACGACTTATATGGTGTCACAAATTCAGATCCCGCCCACTTGCTTTCACATCTATCAGTGATCTTGGCTCAATCTGTTATTTATTAATTGTCTCATTACTGTCTGACATGCTGCCTCCTGTCCTGTACATAGGCTATAATGTGCTTTACAGCTAAAACACTTACATTGGATAAGCTTTGTTTAGTCACCACTTATAGAACTATATTGGTCGTAACGATGAAAAATATACACTAAACAAGTTGTTGTGCAAATATACATAATAAAGGTGTATATTCAAGGGTTATGAAAAATGTAATCTTGCTTGCCTAAATCAAGCCTTTTCCTCCCCTAGAGCAACAAGACACTGGTTCTATGTTTTCAGTGTCTTTAAAGACTATAACTCTCATAAATAATAAGAACGAATTGTCAGAGCCAATGAGATGGCTCAGTAGTTAAGAAGAACTGAGTTTGGCTTCCAGCTCACTTGGTGGTTCATAACTACCTATAGCTCCAGTTGCAGACGGTTTGATGCTGTCTGTCTTCTGATCTCAAGGGACTTGTGAACACACACACACACACACACATACTCATACACTCAATCATACACAAGCTTACACACTCACATACAATCATACATATTGACACATGCTCACACATACACATATAATCACACACAGTACACTCACACACTCATACACACATACACTCTTACACACACATACACACACTCACACATACACTCACATACACACACAGTCACACAAAGACACACACACACACAAAATCAAAGTTTATTTTTTCAATTAAAAATTAAAAAAAAAAATTTAAAAAGTCAATTGCCAAGATCTGACCATTTGCCTAGGAATTTCGTGAATTCATTGTTTTTAATTGCAGAGTAGTATTCCATTGTGTAGATATACCACATCTTCTGAATCCATTCCTCCGTTGAGGGACATCTGGGTTCTTTCCAGCTTCTGGCTATTATAAATAAGGCTGCTATGAACATAGTGGAGCATGTGTCCTTATTGCATGCAGGTAAAGCCTCTGGGTATATGCCCAGGAGTGGTATACCCGGATCCTCTGGGAGTGTCATGCCCAGTTTTCTGAGGAACCGTCAGACTGCTTTCCAGAGTGGTTGTACCAGCCTGCAATTCCACCAGCAGTGGAGGAGTGTTCCTCTTTCTCCACATCCTCGCCAACAACTGCTGTCTCCTGTGTTTTTGATCTTAGCCATCCTGACTGGTGTGAGATGGAATCTCAGGGTTGTTTTGATTTGCATTTTCCTAATGACTAAGGATGATGAACATCTCTTTAGGTGCTTCAATGAATTCACGAAATTCCTAGGCAAATGGTCAGATCTTGAAAATATCATCCTTAGTGAGGTAACCCAATCACAAAAGAACACACATGGTATGCAGTCACTGATAAGGGGATATTGACCCAGAATCTCGGAATACCCTAGACACAATCCGCATATCAATAGATTTCTAAAAAGATGGAAGGAGAGACCCCTGGTCCTGGAAAGACTGGATGTAGGGGAACGCCAGGACAGAGTAACGAGAGGGGGTTGAATGGAGAAAAGAGGGAGGGAAGGGGGCTTATGGGACTTTCGGGGAGGGAGGAAACGGGAAAGGGGAAGTGATTTGGAATGTAAATTAAAAAAATAAAATAAATAATAAAAAAAAAAAGTCAATTGCCATTCTGACCATTCTCACCACCTGGGGACCATCCAGGACAGCCTTGACTGCATCACCACAGTGGCCTGAAAGTAAGGAGTAGCCTTCCTCATACTGGTCCCCATAAGTTGACCAGAACTATATTGTGTTACTAATAATCGAGTTCTTACTCAGACCAGTCTGACAGCATCCCAGCTTACTCAGAGGAGCCAAAGAGCTTGGCTGTAATGACCCTAAGTAACCCTCACTGACTGTAATGACCCTAAGTAACCCTCACTGACTGTAATGATCCTAAGTAACCCTCACTGACTGTAATGACCTAAGTAACCCTCACTGACTGTAATGACCCTAAGTAACCCTCACTGACTGTAATGACCCTAAGTAACCCTCACTGACTGTAATGACCCTAAGTAACCCTCACTGACTGTAATGACCTAAGTAACCCTCGCTGACTGTAATGACCCTAAGTAACCTTCACTGACTGTAATGACCCTAAGTAACCTTCATTGACTGTAATGACCCTAAGTAACCCTCACTGACTCTAATGACCCTAAGTAACCTTCACTGACTGTAATGACCCTAAGTAACCTTCATTGACTGTAATGACCCTAAGTAACCCTCACTGACTCTAATGACCCTAAGTAACCTTCACTGACTGTAATGACCCTAAGTAACCTTCACTGACTGTAATGACCCTAAGTAACCCTCACTGACTGTAATGACCTAAGTAAGTCTCACTGACTGTAATGACCCTAAGTAACCCTCACTGACTGTAATGACCCTAAGTAATCCTCATTGGTTGTAACAACCCTAAGTAACCCTCATTAACTGTAATGACCCTAAGTAACCCTTAGCTCTCCGGCCATCTCTCCTCTCATCTCATCCATCCACACCTTTCCTCAGCAGCCAGTAGAAGGATGCACTCTGCCCCAGAACAACACTAGATTAACCCCCTTACCTCCTTGGCCTCTTAGTTAATGGTTATCTGTCCATGACCTGATGACCCTTGACACCATACCTACCTACCTGCTTCATTTTCCCTACCCTACTAATCACTCAATTTTTTAAAGATTTTTGAAGATCAGTTTATTGCTTTCACTTAACATGTGTGAGTGTTTTGCCTGTAAGTGTGTGTGTGCACTCTGTGCATGCCTAGCACCCAGAGGTCAGAAGAGGATGCCAGATCGTCTGCACTGCCAGGTGCGAGCCGGTCTGCGGGCGCTGGAATTGGACCTGGCCGCTCCTCAGCAGCAGCAGTAGATGCTCTCCTCACAGCTGACCCACTTCTCCAGCCCCTTTATATGCTTCAGCCACCTGCTAGTTATGCTGCCTTCTGCTTGAAATCCTAAGTCTCATGAAGACTGAATTTCTACAATCTCTCTGCTTCAAAATCCAGTACTAGGAAACAGGAAGAAACCAATAAATAGCTTTATCATGTATGTATATGTACAACCAAATGTGAATGAACGGCATATGCAAGTGTACATGTGTATGTGTGCACATGTGTGCACATGTATTCGTGCATGTGCACTCATACATGAAACTTGTGTGTGCATGTGTGTACATGTGTGCGTGTGTTCACAGGTGTATGGGTGTGGAGGCCAAAGGAAACATTTGCTGCTTTCCTTTTCCGTTCTCCATCTTCTTCCTCTGAAACAGGATCTCTCTCTTTAACCTGGAGCCGGCTGTCCTCGCCTGGTGGACCAGCAAGCCTCAGCAATGTCCCTGCCTCTTCCTAGCCAGTGCTGAGGTCAGAGGTTAACAGCAGCTCTGCTTTTACATAGACTGGGATATGAACTTAGGCTCTTAAGCTCTTAGGTTCTGAGCTATAGCTCTAGTCCTAAGAGTTGTTCTTAATGTATGAGTTTAACATTCTTTTTGCATTCTTTTTAAAGAAACAAATTTAACCCTAACTAGAATTTTAAAAACTTTATCATTAAAGAAAGATTAGAATTTTGCCATCTGACGTTTAGAGCATACTGTTAATATTAGTTTCTGATTTTCTCTCTCTAGTAACTCAACATCTGTAAGGAGCTTCACACACAGTGTAGAGGAAAATGAGCCAAAGAAAGTAACTCCTCCTAATGTTTCTCTGTGTACCACTCAGGCTTGCGCACACAGGGAAACATAAGAGCAAATTCCTATGGCTTTCACTTTATGCACATAAACAAAACTCACAGATTTCTATTCCACATCACGTTCCAGTCTTTAAGGAGAATATTCAATAGTCACTGCATTTCCACACAGCTTTAACACAATGCAAATGAGGTTAATAATTAAGACTGCCATTGCTAGTAACGGTCCTGTAAGGCTATCATCTTAAACGCCCTGCAGTAGACCGCATCCACGCCATGAGTTAGCTGCTAAAGTATCATCTGCTGATGAGTAGATTAAAAACTCTCTCACTTCCAGGCTTTTAACAAAACTGGGGCTCATGAACTGTTAAGTCTGTTCTCCTCTGTGATGAGATGCCTAGTAAAACAACTTCCTAGAGGGAGGCTGGCTCTGCCTCACAGTTCCATTCTTGTTTATGGGCCCTGGAGAAACAGGGCATCATCGAAAGGAATGGGTAGAATAAAGCTGACCACCTCCTAACCACAGGATCAGGAGAGGGCAGAGCGGCTGGTACCCGTCCCCAAGTACACTCCTATGGACAACTCCAGAAAGGCCCCAGTTCCTCAACGCCTATCGCCTCCCCAGAGGCGTTGGATTAGCAATCTACCAATGAATTAATGCATCAATGAGGTCACAGTGCCCATGCTCCAATGGCTTCCCAAAGCCCACCGGCTGGCAACCAAACCTGAAAATTCTACAGGACATTTTCAATGGAAATCATAATGACTATAGTTTAAAATTACTGTAGTTTTTAGCAACTACCGCACCTGAAATGCATTTCAGACATAAAGTGAGTCAAGATGATATATTTGAGTTCGAGAATATGTTCATTCATCACTCATACATGACTCTAATATAAGAATATTGTGGCAGAAAGATGGCTGTCCATTTTGCAAATTCATTGATGAAATCAAGTAAGGAACCTTACAAAGTCTTGCTCATTTTCTTATAGTTTAGATTTGTTTTTGTTTTTGTTTTTAAAAATTAAACCATCTGTCTCAAGGCTGGACTCATTCCAAACTGCTTTTTACAGTTAAAGTATTCTAAAATAAATAAATAACTCAAAGATATAATCAATTTTAATTGGCTATAAAGTATCATAGAACTATTCATAATGCATGAAGAAGCAATTTAAGGAATACTTCTTCTCAGTTACAGAAAATGTTCTTTGAAGCAGACTGAAGCCATTGCTACAGTCCCACAAGAGGTTCTGCTCGTCTGTCAGGAAGGGATGGGGACAGCAGATGATCATGACGTGCTGACCCCTTACCCTCCAGGATTCCTCAGAGAAGGGGAGGTAGGAAGAGGCTGCTCCATTCTAATAGTACAGAGGGTGAGTAGAAGTCCTTTCTGATCTACTGTAATGGGCTTGTGAAACGTGATCTAGATCCCTTTCCTCCACTAGGATGGGTGAGAAAAAAGAAGCATTCAGGCTCCTACACCTGTAAGAAAAGGCACTAGCAGGAATATTTTGAGGCTCGGTAAATATAAAAGTCTAGAGTAATTCTAGCCACACAATTAGGTAGACTACATTTGAATACATAATTAATAAACAACTTGTTTAAACATCTTTTCTCATTCTTCAACATATCCTCAAGTAAACTATAAAACTTCCAACAAAGCATATTTAAATTGACTTTATTTAATATACCATCTGTTTCAATATGATGTTGCTTAAATTTTTTAAAATTAGCATTCATGACATTTATTCTTAAAACCAAATTTTAAGGGTGGGAAAGATAGCTCAGAGGTTAAAAGAACTTATTGTTCTTTCAAAGTACTCAGGTTGAGTTTCCAGCATACACACACACACACACACACACACACACACACACTTGGTTTCAACTCTCCATGAACTTAGAATATGTAAACATGTGTCTGTGAGAGTTTCTCAGGGTTTAGGGATACAGCTCAGAGACTTACCCCTGGTTCCAGCAAAAGAAAGAGAAAGGTATAAAAGAGAAACATGGAGAAAAAAGGGAGAGAGGGAGGGGGAAGAAGGGAGAGAGGGGAAAGAAGGGAGGGAGGAAGAGAAGACTGGAGAGAGGGAAGGAGAGAGAGAGGGAGGGAGGGAGGGAGGGAGGCAGGCAGGCAGTTAAAAGCATTGTCTTCAGACCTCTGCCTTGATCCTGCTGTTTCAACAGGCTCACAAGAATCTCCTATGAGCATATTTCTATATGACAAGCATTAAGTGCAAAGACATCTTAAAACATCACAGCACGAACATTGTGTTTAAGCACAAATGGTCTACATCATTAAAAACAGATCTCAATGACCAGTGATGAAGTAAGTGCCTTCCTTCCCTTACTAGTCATTCTCCAACAGGTATGAGAGTCCAGAGTCCAGCTGAAGTAACTACAGTCAATCAAGTCATGGCCAGGGCAGGGGAGTATCATATGGATTTATAACCTAATTAACTAACTGCCAAGGGAGAAGCAGTCAACTTTACAAAGTTAACTATGCTGACAGACTAAAAACAAGTAACACTGGGGGCTGAGAGATGGCTCAGCCCTTGGGGGAATGCTCTCTATACCTAAAGCATTCTCTAAAACACAAAGGAATAATGATGATGTTTATGAAACTTGAAGAACCCTCTAAGTTAATAAGGACATGCTAATCTCAAAATAGTTAAGGTGCACGGAAGCACTTAAGAAGCAAACTGTAAACATGGATTAATTTTTAATGATGAAATTGAGTAAGAAACAGTAAATTTAATACTCTCTAATGAAGTAAAGTGAATGCAAGAACAACATATACAATCCATGCATCCATTACAAATACTATGTAACTCCACTAACGTGAACTACTCAGAATCTCTTAACACACAAAGAAGAAAACTTGCAGCAGTTCAACAGCCAGCTTATTTTGACATAGTGTGAGATTTTTAGAATGTAAACTGCTCCAGGCTGAATAATTCTCCTACTTATAAAGGTGTATATTAGACGATCAAATAGAAGCCATGACACTGAACGCTTTTTCTGATGCTGTCATACCTTTGGCTAATGCTTCTTTATATTTCTCTTTGGCAGAATTCATTTCTTTTATTAATTGTCGATAGCTGGATTTTAATTTCTCCAATTCTGTCTTTGTGACCTGTCAAAGACACAATATGCAGAAAAACTTTAAGTGTTTACATTTAAATTGGTAAACAGTTTACATTCTAAAGCATCAGTTGATATATAGTAATAACTTATAGGTGAGAAATTCTCTTTACCAGAAAATTACAGGCAATAAAATAAAAATCAGTTTTAAAATCCATGATAAATTCAACATGATGTAAAAACACATAAACTTCCTTCAAAAGACAAATCAAGAAGAACACAACACTAGGAGACAATCTCACATCAAACGTCCTGATCCTGGGGCTCTTACAATCTCTCCTCCCCATCTTCCAGGATGAGCCTTGAGCCTGAAGTTCAGGAGAGTCCCCAGCATGTAAGGGTATGAGCCGTGTCTTAGAGTTCCCTACAGGCCATATCCTCACATGTGTGCTGTGCTCTTCAGGACCAGTCTTCTGACTGCACTAACATAGAAATGCACTGTCGTTCTCTAACACAGGAAATATAGATTTATCACAAACAAGCAAAAGAGCACTTACATGAGTGAGGTAGTCCATTTGGCCATGATCAGCTCTGAAAATACGCACTCAAATAATATTATATGAGCTGGACAGGTTATATTTGGAAATGTATATGTACATACATATATGCATGCAATAGTGAATAACAAATGAAGAGACCATGAATTTGAAAGAGAGTTGGGAGGAGTATATGAGAGAGTTTGGAAGAGGCAAGGCAAGAAAGAAATGCTGTAACTACAATACCCAAGGTACAACTCACAGACTGCATGAAGCTCAAGAAGAAGGAAGACCAAAGTGTAGGTCCTTCAGTCCTTCTTAGAAGGGGTAACAAAATACTCACGGGAGCAAATACGGAGACAAAGTGTGGAGCAGAGACTGAAGGAAAAGCCATCCAGAGACTGTCCCACCTGGGGATCCATCCCATATACAGTCACCAAACCCAGACACTGTTGTGGATGCCAAGAAGTGCTTGCTGCCAGGAGCCTGATATAGCTGTCTCCTGAGAGGATCTGCCAGAGCCTGACAAATACAGAGGTGGATGCTCAAAGCCAATCATTGGACTGAGCAGAGGGCCCCCAATGGAGAATTTAGAGAAAGGACTGAAGGAGCTGAAGGAGTTTGTGACCCCATAGAACAACAATATCAACCAACCAGAGCTCCCAGGGATTAAACCATCAAGCAAGGAGCACACATGGAGGACCCATGGCTCTAGCTGCTTATGTAGCAGAGGATGGCCTTGTCAGGCATCAATGGGAGGAGAGGCCCTTGGTCCCATGAAAGCTCAATGCCCCAGTGTAGAAGAATGCGAGGGTGGTGAGGCAGGAGTGGGTGGGTGAGTGGGGGTACACCCTCATAGAAGCAAGGGGAGGGAGGATGGGACAGGGGTTCCTGGGGTAAAATCGGGAAAGGGGATAATAACATTTGAAAAGTAAATAAATAAACTATCCAATAAGAAAAATGAAATAAAATAAAACATTTTAAAGTTAGAAAAAAAGAAAAAAATAATCATCTATAATCCAAAGGCTAAGAAATCAATTTTTAATGTACATCCATGCCTTAAAATGTAGCTTCAATTTATTTTTTGGCAGCTATACATCTGACAGATGTCTAGAATGTACAAAGAACAATAAGAAACAAAATGAATGACCCGATCAATAAATGGATAGATAGAATGGTATAAATGGCCAGTTAGCAAAGGTGAAGTAAAAGTGGTCGATATTGTAAAAAAGGAAATGTGCATCCATCAGAGAACAGCAGATCGCTGGAGGGCATCACTCAATCAATCACCGAGGGCATCAATCAATCACCGAAGGCATCAATCAATCACCGAGGGCATCAATCAATCACCGAGGGCATCATTCAATCACCAAGGGCATCAATCAATCACCGAGGGCATCAATCAATCACCGAGGGCATCATTCAATCACCGAGGGCATCAATCAATCACCGAGGGCATCAATCAATCACCGAGGGCATCATTCAATCACCGAGGGCATCAATCAATCACCGAGGGCATCATTCAATCACCGAGGGCATCAATCAATCACCGAGGGCATCATTCAATCACCCAGGGCATCAATCAATCACCGAGGGCATCAATCAATCACCGAGGGCATCAATCAATCACCGAGGGCATCAATCAATCACCGAGGGCATCAATCAATCACCGAGGGCATCATTCAATCACCGAGGGCATCAATCAATCACCGAGGGCATCAATCAATCACCGAGGGCATCAATCAATCACCGAGGGCATCAATCAATCACCGAGGGCATCATTCAATCACCGAGGGCATCAATCAATCACCGAGGGCATCAATCAATCACCGAGGGCATCAATCAATCACCGAGGGCATCATTCAATCACCGAAGGCATCAATCAATCACCGAGGGCATCAATCAATCACCCAGGGCTTCGCTCCCTGCACTACCACCCCACTCCTGGCAGTGCTCTTTTGCTTCCCCTTAAGAAAAATCTATGCCTCCTCTGTTAAAGAATTACAGTGTGTTTCTGCCTCCCGCAGTCAGAGGGGCAGCCATGAAGAAAACAAATAACAGCAAATGATCCTAAGGATATGGACCTAGAGGAACCCTTTATACTGCTGATAGAGCTGTAAACCATCTAACCTCTGCAAAAATCATTATGGAGGTTTTACAAAATAACAGATCTATATCTACCATCAGACCCACATATACTACTCCTGGATATTTACCCACAGGACTCCTATTCAACATGTCACAAAGATACCTGCACATCAGTGTTTGTTGTGAAATTATTCACAGCAACTAAACAGAACCACAGTAAGTGTACAAGAAGGAAGGACTGGGTAAGGAAATACATTCTTTCCAGCCACAAAGAAGGATGACGTCCTATTATCTACACAAGGCAATGGTGTCAGAGACAACCATACTAAGCAAATTAACACAGGCTCAGAAGGATAAGTATCAGGTTTTCTCACATTTGTAGCTCTTAAATTTTATATAGTCATGTAAAATCACTTGTGCACATATTTCAAATTGTAGAAATGAAAGTAGAAGTAGAAATATAACTGCCGAGAAGGAGGGCAGTACTGGAGGAGGAGATGAGACAGTGGGGGAAGGGAAGACCATGCTCAACATCTGCATTGTGAATGGCCTGAAAATGATGATGAATCTCACTCACTGTAAACTATTAAAGAGCAAACTGAACAGGGTTTATTTGTCCGTTCGTTAAGATCATTTCTGTGTAGACGTGAGTGCTGGCATGTATGTGAGTGCACCACATGCACACTAGTGTTTGTGAGGCCAGAAGATGGCATCAATGCCCTAGAACTAGTGTTACAGGCAGTCATGAGCCAACACGAGAGTGCTGGTGACTGAATCTGGGAAACTCTGGAAGAGCAATCAGTGCTCTTAACTGCTGAGTCATCTCTTCCACCCCAAAAGTTTTTATTTTAACAGTATAAAATAACTGGCTTATTAAACAACAGAAACTTTTCTTTAAAGGAAAAAAATAAGAAACAATATATTCTAAATTTTTTAAAACAATAAATTAATGTGATGTGTCCAGGTGGTATTTTCTGTAAGTAGAAAACTGAATAAACAATGGAAAGAAACTTTAAATTACTTTAGCAGCTCTAATACGTTTGTTTAATGTGTTGTTGCTGTTCTTCATAGTTTAGTGACTCTGAGATGGGAAAGCATTCCATTTTCAGAAACAGACACTGTTGGCCAGACAAAAGTCATCATTCGGGTCAGTGCAAGCTTACGAGAACTGAGTTACTAATTATAAATAAACAACCATCTTGACCTATAGTCAAATGCTATCGTGATGCAAGATAAAGGCAAACATGACTCCTGGTCATCTGAAAACCTTCTAATATACCGTCTAAAAGGTAAGAAAGGGGCAGCATCAAAACCTGCATAAGACTGTATGATTCTATGTATGAGAACTCAGAGACTCCACCGGAAAACTCCTGGTGCTGGTAAACACTTTCAGCAAAGTGGGAGCATGAAAACTTAACACACAAATATCAGCAGCCTTCCTATACACAAACAACCAAAACCTGAGAAATGAATGGGGGGGAAATCCCAGCATTCACTGCAGGAAGTAAATGGGGGGCAGCCACGATGGAAGCCGCTCCGAAGGTTTCTCAAAAAACTGCAGACAGAACTGCCGTGTGACCCATTGAACCACTGCTAGGCACATTCCTAGAGGACTCTGTATCCTACCACAGACACCCGAGCATCCATGCTCACTGCTGCTCTAGTAAGAACAGTTTGGAAATGAACTAGGTGTCCATTGCCTGGTGAATGAACCATGAACAAGGTGGTACATGTACACAATGGAATTTTACTGGGCTGTAATTATCAAAAAGTGTAATTATCAAAAAGTGTAATTATCAAATCTGCAGGAAAACAACAGAACTGGAAAATGTTATACTTAGATAACACTGGTCCAGATTACACAGATCACACCTTGCATGTTATTTCTCAAGCAGATCCTAGGTTCAAGGTTTTAGATTTGTTTACTTAGAAGGTCTGAAGAGATCAGGAAGCTAATGGGGGTCAGGTGGGCAGGATATTACAGGCGGGGGTAGTAGAGAACATGAGATCAGCTTACAAACCGGATGGAGCAGAGGGATAATGCAAGCGCAGGGTAAGGAGAAGGCAACCAAAGGAAGGATGCACAATGGGGTCACATAGAAACCTACGACGTCATGAGCTAACTACAATACTTTTTTTAAAGCGTTTGAATGGAGGCACCTTGAGTAGGTACATAATGTCACTCGCAAAAGCCATAGGCTTTTCAACAAAATTCCCAATACCAGGTATGAGATACTTCCCTATGAGTTGATGGCCACGAAGCTACCAGACTCAATACAGGTTATTTCCATTTCTCCAAAACGGTAAAATTCTACTGCAGAAGACAGCATACACTTAGGTTATGGGACAGCGAGTTATGGAACTGACTAGCTTTCTCAATATAGGAAGGTGCTATGCAAGCAGCTGAGAGAAGGTCACCAGGGGTTACCCAGCTGTGGGTCTTGCTAACTGACCTGCTGCTCTGCTCTCCCCACGACTGCACTGGTAACATGAGTGCTGTGAAGGGTTCAGCTCCATGCCTTGGGACCTGAGACCTGCTCCTAAGGACAGAGTCATACCTGGTGCTACAGTTCTGAACAAGGACCACGTGGCTGGGAAGGTCAAAGCCTCTAGGAGTGACCTCCTTTATAAATATGTGTTTACAGCCATGGACTAACGCTGCCCTTGGCTTGGGTCAGCGAAGCTTCTTTTTGCAGTAGTGGTAGTTAAAGCAAGGAGTCAAGGTGCTGAGAAATGACTGTTGAGTGCCCAGCCCTCCAAGGAACTGCCCCACCCTGTCTAAGGCTTAGGGAACATCTCAGAAGACAGCAGAGGAAAACTGCTAGGGCCAGATGCGGGGAAAGGGGCGGAGCAGACTGTCTTCTAGGCTGGCACAGCTGCTGCACTCTGAACCCCCAGCAGCTATGGTTACTTGCACAGGGCCTACACAAGACTGGACCTGTCAACATTCAGTCATGAATGAGGGAAGGGCTACTCCCAGGAGAGATGTCCCTCCTAGGAGAGCTACAGAAGTTGTCAACCACTGAGGAATAGGACTTCCTTTGTCTTCAGTGGTGCAGCCACGGGTACCCCATTCTCTACATACATACAAAACAAAGGGACTGACATGGATGGGAGCCTGACTTCCTGAGATGCGATGACAGGGTAGGGAGGGTGACAGAGACTGGGGTGTTAAGTGGGACCAGACTGTGATATACACAAGCATGAGAATCCCAAAGAATGAATTAACTTTTTTTTTCTTTTCTTTCTTTTTATTTTTTGAAGATTTATTTATTTATTAAGCAATCCTTGAACTCACAGAGATCCACCTGCCTCCACCTCCCAAGTGCTAGGATAACAGCATCCACCACTATGTCGGTGCCCCAAAAAATTCTACTTGATAAAAATTTATTTGTTAAGCTTCATTCAGAAATAAAAGGTATAAAAGACTTTCCATTGTAGAAATACCAATAAAATAAGAGAGCCAGGTGTGGTAGCACATATATTTTCCCATCACTTGGGGCAGGGTAGAGCTCTAGGAGTTCCAGGCCTGGCCTACAGAGGGAGGTTCCAAGCCAGTCAAGGCTACACAGTAAAACCCTATCTCAAACAAATACACAAACTAACAAAAGAACAAAGGAAAGAAAACTCCATTACATATAGCATATTATCTCATTAGTTCAGTTAGTAAATGGTATTTTTCAAAAAATAAACAGAAAGAACAACGTAGGGACTAAAAGGCAATTACTCAAAGGCAAGGTACACATCAGATTACATCCTGACTACAGCACACCAACAGAAAACACTTAACCAGCAAGTGTTTCCATGTACGGTGTTTAGTAACAATTCATTTCTGTCATTTTTAGGTGTATTGATCAAAGCATTCTTATTTCTAAAAAGAATCCCTATATTACCAATATATGGTAAATTTTTTGGATAAATGATATCAGGGTTTTCCATTAAATGACCCAATACTGGGAAAGAGTAAAACAAGGGAGCAGGGCCTTGGTGATGGTCACAGGGCAAACACGCTGTTCTCTTCTTCCGCTTGGAGGCTCTGTAACACCAGCGTTAAGAAATTACCCATAAGAGACCAATGCTGAAGGGCTGAAGGCAAAGACACACAGGAACACACTAAGTTATTACTAATGTGTGTGTGTGTGTGTGTGTGTGTGTGTGTGTGTGTAATGTTTTACCAAAGCTAAGATCTATTTCTTTTTATGGTGTGTGTGTGTAAAGTTTTACAAAAGTTAAGATCTATTTCTTTTTATGTTTTAAAGTTTATTTGTGTGTGTGAACATCTTGCTCCTGCGTATGTCTGGATGCCATAAGTTTGCAGTGCCCACAGAGGCCGAAGAGGAAATCAGAACCCCTGGGACTGAAGCTGCCATGTGGGTGCTGAGAATTAAACCTGGGTCTTCTGGAAGAGCAGCCCTCACTGCTCTTAACCACTGAGCCATCTCTCCAGCCCTAAAAACTATTTCAGTAAATAAAATTTACATGTTCCGTGTCATTACACAATCTTGGAGGCACAGCTTAATGGGCAGTATTTTATCTCTGTTAGAACTGAAATGGCATCTTATAATCAGTAACATTCTATACACAATAAAGTATCACTAAAGGCAGCAAACACTTCTTGTCAGAAATGACAATTTTAAGCTCAGACAGGACAAAACATTACCATAGGTCTTAAGAGAAAAGCAGTAAGTGCAGGTGGACACACCTTGACCATCTCCGCCTCGATCTGCTGATGGATGCCGATGTAGGTCTTCTTTACCTGTTGCTTGTCCTTGATCATCATGGTGAGCCTGTGCAAGGGCCCAGAGTTCAAGTCCTCTGCGTGTGTCTTCATTATCCTACTAAGCTGTTCTGTCTGCTGAATCATCAGTAGCCAAGACTTTAAAAAAAATAATAATAATACATTAGCATTTGTATTAGAAATCCCACTTAACTATGATTTAAATATTCAAGGTTGTAAATGTTTAGTTTTATAAGAACTTTTACATTATAAGTAACAGGTTTTTGCAAAACTGTACAATGAATTATGAAATATCTGTATCCAACATCCTCAAGCACAAATGCTTCAGGTGTCAATGAGATCCTAGGCAGAACACTGTGATGTGCATGGAACATGGTGTGTGCCCTAGGAACCTATCATGTTTGCATGAGATCCGAAAGCATAATGACTAACATGCTCTCGTCACAGAAAAAGTAATTTAAAACTCAATATCCCTTCCGTAAGCTCTAAACTTTAACAAGTTGAGCCTGGTAGCACCTGTCTGTAATCTCGGCACTCAGAAGAGTAAGATATGCAAACCTTCAGGTTTTTCAGACCAGCCTGAACTACACAGTGAGTCGGGCCTGCATGAACTACATACAGTACAGGACCTTGTCTCAAAACTAACCAAAAAAAAAAAAAAAAACATAATTAACTCATTCACATCCCTTTTAGTTAATTGCTTTTACTTGATTAATAAATATTTAAAGCATAAAAACCCATACCAAAAAACATGGACTCTGTCTTAAAGTATAAATAGCAATAATAACTTGTATAACTTTTCATCTAGATTTTCCAGTATTGCTGAGTATAGGCTTTTGTAGTAGGATCTGCTGATTTTTTTTTTTTAATTTTTTCAGTCTGTTTGTTATGTCTCCCTTTTCATTTCTGGTTCTGTTAATTTGGATACTGCCTCTGGGCCCTTTAGGTGGTTTGTCTAGGAGTTTATCTATCTTGATGATTCAAAGAACCAGCTTCTGGTTTTGTTGATCTCTTTGTATAGTTCTCTGTGTTTCCAGTGGTTTGTTTTCCGCCCTAGTTTGACTGTCTCCAGCCTGCTGCTCCTCTTGGGTGTGCTTGTTTCCTTCTGCTCTAGAGTGCTCAGGTGTGCTGTTAAGTTGCTTGTATGGGGTCTCTCCAATTTATTTATGAAGGCACTTAGTGTTAATGAATTTTCCTCTCAACACTGCTTTCATTGTGTCCCATAAGTCTGGGTATGATGTGTCTTCATATTCATTGAATTCTATATAATCTTTGATTTCTTCTTTTATTTCTTCCCTGACCAAGTTATCATTGAGCATAGAGTTGTTCAATTTCTATGGGTATGTGGATTTTCTGTTATTTTTGTTTCTATTGAAGACCAGACTTAGGCTATGGTGATCTGAGAGGATGCATGGGATTATTTCAATCTTCTTGTTTAAGCTTGTTTTGCTACCAATTAGATGGTTAATTTTGGAGAAGGTACCATGATGTGCTAAGAAGGTATATTTGATTTAGGGTGAAATGTTCTGTAGGTATCTGCTAAATCCATTTAGTTCATAACCTCTATTAGTTTCACTGCGTCTCTGTTTAGTGTTTGTTTCAGTGACCTGGTAAGAGTGGGGTGTTGAAGTCTCCCACTATTATTGTGTGGGGTTCAATGTGTGTTTTGAACTTTGGTAAAGTTTCTTTTATGAATGTGGTTCCCCTTGCATTTGAGGCACAGATGTTCAGAACTGAGACTTTCTCTTAGTGGGTTTTTCCTTTGAGTGTCCTTCCCCATCTCACTTGAAAACTTTTGAATTAAAGTCTATTTTATTGGGTATTAGGATGGCACCTCCCACTTGTTTCTTGGAACTATTTGCTTAGAAGACTTTTTTCTAGCCTTTTACTCTGAGGTAGTATCTGTCTTTGTCATTGAGGTGTATTTCTTGTATGCAGCAAAATGCTGGATCCTGCTTGCATATGCAGTCTGTTACCTTATGTCTGTTTATTGGGGAATTAAGTCCATTGATGTTGAGAGATATTAAGGAAAAGTGATTGTTAGTTCCTGTTATGTTTGTTGTTGTAAGTGGCATCATGTGTATGTGACTCTCTCCTTTTGGCTTTGTTGTGAGATGATTAATATCTTGTTTTTTCTTTGGTATAGGTATTTTCCTTGGGTTGGAGTTTTCCTTCTAGAACCCTCTGTAGGGCGGAATTGGTAGATAGATATTGTTTAAAATTGGTTTTGTCCTGAAATATTTTGGTTTTTCCATCTATGTTGATTGAGAGCTTTGCTGGGAATAGTAGCCTGGGCTGGCATTTGTGTTCTCTTAGGGTCTGCATGACTTCTGTTCAGGATATTCTGGCTTTTAGGGTCTCTGTTGAGAAGTCTGGAATAATTCTAATACTTGGCCTTTTTCCCTTACATCTTTTAATATTCTTTTTTTGTTCTGTGCATTTAGAGTTTTGATTATTTTCTGGTTCAATCTATTTGGTAAACTATAGACTTCTTGTACATTTGTGGTCATCTCTTTCTTTAGGTTGGGGAAGTTCTCTTCTGTGATTTTGTTGAAGATGTTTTTGCATCCTTTGAGCTGGGAATCTTCATTCTCCTCTATTCCAATTGTTCTTAGATTTTTGTCTTTGCATTGTGTCCTGAATTTCCTGAATGCTTTGGGTTAGGAGTTTTTTATGTTTTGAATTTTTTTGACAGTTGTGCCAATCTCTTCTACAGTATCTTTCTTCATTATTTGTACTTCCACTTTGAGGTCTTGGACTGCTTTATTCAATTCTTTCACTTGTTTGTGTTTTCCTGTATTTCTTTAAGGGATTTATTTGTTTCCTCTTTAAGGGTTTCTACTTGTTTATCTGTGTTTTCCTGCATTTCTTTCAGTGAGTTATTTATTTCCTCCTTAAAGGACTCTATCATCTTCATGAGATAGGGTTTAAGTCAGCTTCCTGATTTTCAGGTGTGTTGGAGTATCTAGGGCTTGCTGTGGTGGGAGAACTGGGTTCTGACAGTGCCAAAGTATACTGGCTTCTGTTGTTCTTACGCTTGCATCTCACCATCTGGTTAGCCCTGGTGTTAGCTTGTCTGGGTGTCTCTATCTGGAGCCTGCCTCCTGTATCCCTGGGTTGCTACAGTCTCCTGGAAGGCCTGTGGTCCTGGCTGTAACAGACCTCTGAGGAGGCCTTCAGACTGTGGGGTCTTCAGAGAGGCAGACAAGCTGGTGAGATATCTGCTCCTTGTCACTCCTTTAAAGCTAACTTCTACTGTCTAAATCTCAGCTCCTTAAACTGTGGCTCATGAAGCCATATGCATGCATACATGCAAACACCAGCAAAAACTTTCCAAATGTGTACCAACCAAAAATTAATGAAAAACAAACCATTAATGACCCTGTCTCGAAAAACCTAAAAGAAAAAAAAAAATGACTGAGATGTTGCTAACAGCAGTGTCCATGGAGAGCCCTTGATTCTAAATCCATGACATGCACACACCGCACTGTACACACCGTCTCTCCACACATTCCCACAAGACACAATGAAATGACTAAGCTCAGTTTTGTGATTATTGCATACTACGAGTTATAGCAATCTTACTTCACATACAAATTCTTGACTCACAGACACAACGGTTTAATTAGGAAGACAAAGATGCCCCACCCCTCAGTATGTCTCTGCCAAATTGTTTTCATGTGGGATAAGTGAGGCGCTCGGCTTTATGGATAAGTGAGGCGCTCGGCTTTATGGATAAGTGAGGCGCTCGGCTTTATGGATAAGTGAGGCGCTCGGCTTTATGGATAAGTGAGGCGCTCGGCTTTATGGATAAGTGAGGCGCTCGGCTTTATGGATAAGTGAGGCGCTCGGCTTTATGGATAAGTGAGGCGCTCGGCTTTATGGATAAGTGAGGCGCTCGGCTTTATGGATAAGTGAGGCGCTCGGCTTTATGGATAAGTGAGGCGCTCGGCTTTATGGATAAGTGAGGCGCTCGGCTTTATGGATAAGTGAGGCGCTCGGCTTTATGGATAAGTGAAGTGCTCGGCTTTATGAATAAGTGAAGTGCTCGGCTTTAAATTTGTCTGCTACTGACGTGAGTCTTATAAAAAGATTATTCAATGAATTACGGCTTAAGATCAAGACAATTGACAACAATTTCTGAAATGATCCTATACATATTTCCGCCATTGTGTACTATTTGTTAAAGTAGTGTTCTTAGCATTGACAAATATAATTTGATAAATTAGTAAATGCTAAAAAAGTTAAGATTGTCCTATGTCCTAACAAGACTTAATTTATATTTTATACAAAAAAAAGAAAGCACATTCATCTAAGCATTTAAATTTGCTTTCATGTTTAATTAATATAAAATTTTATATATACCAAAGAATTGCTTTAACATAAATTTTCTCATGATTTAGTATCCATAAGTGTTTGATTTGTCGAACTATATACCAAGGTCACATGAAAATTTCTTAGACTAAAAGGAGCTACAAGTGAATCAGGTTTAAGCAGCTCTGATTTAAGTGACTCTGAACTCGTCATCTTTAAAACTTGCTTTCTGCCAACTCCCAGCCTTTCTGATTCACTTCTTTTATAATATGATTAGGCAAATGCTTCATCTAATAAATTTATAAACTGAAAGTCACCCATTCAATGTCACATAACTAATAGAAGGCTCAGATGCAAACATAAATTTATTTCTTAATGGGCTGGGCATGATATGACCTGAAGCTTGGAAGATGAGAAGGAGTGGGAAGCCTTGTTTCTTGACTTTATGAAAACAATATCTCGGCTGTGCCTGGCAGGGCATGCACATGAACCCCGGCATTTGGGAAGTGGAGGCAGGAAAATCAGAAGATCAAGGTCACCCTCGGCACATAGCAAGTTCAAGGCCAGCCTAGGCTACATGAGATCCTGTCTCAAAAAACAAGCAAAAGCAAATAACTAAGCTGAACAAATCAAACCTTCTAAAGCGGTTACAAAGTAACCTTTAATGTTTAATCCTGTACTTAATCACTGTGTTGGAGACTAAAGCAAAGGAGAATGCCATGTACTTCTCGCAGGCCACTACTGCAGAACACTACTTTGTAACATGATTACATACAACTGAAGAAGTCCTAAGTCCAGATCTGTGTCACTCTTGATAGGACATACTTTGTTACAAGGCTACAGAGATGAAAATGAAAGAGACATCTCCCCGTAACTTTGTTTTTAACTACTAAAAATAATAGTAACCTTTATAATCTCATTAAAAGAGGAATAAAGGAATGAAACACTTTAACCAATCCAATCCAACATATATAATTAGGAACAAGACCAAGTTAAGATAGAGATACTGATAACACACACTTTCCTTTGCCCCAGGAAAACAAAAAATTAGTTTGAGATGTAGAGATCCACTGTAATGCCATATAGCCTCTAGGCAAAATTCAGCTGCCTGCATTTCACCTACAAGGAGCTGAGGAATTCCAGCCACACCTCCTCCCACCTGACAGATGTCAGAGCCCCTCTGGCACTACAGTTTCCTGTGAAAGTCAAGTCGCCATCTCCTGCTGAGTAGCAGACCCTGTGATCTTTCTAAGATCTGTTATGGCAACATCTCTCAGCCTGCCAGAGACCTGCTGAGAAGACTCTGCAGTTTTAGGAGGGAGGGTCATGCCCACAGCACATATATTGTCCCTCTTTTCCCCAAAGAGATATAGAAAGATTTTGTACAGCCATGCACTAATGTCTCTGTGTGTTCTTTTCTCTCGACCCCCGTAGTTTCACTCTTCAGCTCTCCCTCCACATAGAACCTGCTCGTGAGTAATTCCCGGGAAGTTCCACTGAGATTTTGTTCTTAATTTTAAAACATTAATTAGAATTTGTACTAATATAGTTAAAATACTGACATAATACTATTTTTATATTAAATCTGTGATAATTAAATATTTTATATAAGTTTTTATTCTTTTGTTTTGTAGATCAAAAATAAAATTTACCTAAAAGTAAATATACCATGTGTAATTCATAGCTTAAAAAAAATGAATCAATTTAGAAAATTTCCTTACTCCCCAACTATTCATAAGAAGTCAGTTGCATGTACTAAGTATAGCTCGAGATATATAAAATATTCCACTTAAGTGATAAAATGACAATTTTTTTGCTTTGGAAACCAATAGAGGCCAATGATATCAATTGCACTGAAATGGCTGACTATATAATATTTAAAAAGCAAGCTGCATGCTCAGATTACTGAAGAAAAAAACTAGAGCGAGAGAGAAAATGTACATCTTTTCGGGCTGAGCAGTTAGGAGCACTGGCTGTTCTTCCAGAGTACTGGGGCTTGTGTCCCCCACATTATAGCTCTCAACCATCTGTAATGCCAGTTCCAGGAGATCTCCGCCCTCTGCTGGCCTCTATGTACACTGCACACATATGGTACACAGACATAACTGAACTAAAGTAATCATGCACATGCCATTTTTAAAGAAAACATATACCTTTTAGAGAAGCACAAATCTTTTCTTGCCTTACCTTCGAACTGGCAGATATGTGGAAAGATGAGTTAGTTTCCCAGAACAGGAAATACCTGAAGTGTTCTGGGCTTATTATACCAAGAAGTGTGTATTCTGGGATACTGAGTAAAAGAACAACTACCACAGCTATATACTACTACTATAAGTACAGCAAGGTGCTGAAGATACTCAACAAGAGTGATTCAAGCTTGAAAACCTAAATAATAGTTGTCAAAAATAGCTTTGTGATATAGATTATATCTTCCAAGTACTTGATTGCTTTCATCTTGGTTGAATTTTTTCACAAACTCAACATTAAAATTCCATGAAGAATGCATAGTTTCTACACTACACAATAACTCAAAATAAATAATCCTCTGAAGCAACTATTTTTATTTGAGTTTGCCTATTACATAAGGAAAATGCTGGAGTCTCTAAGTCCTTTGGGGATACAGAAATCCAGAAAACAGCTCATTAAATTTCCATAAAACAGAGTTTTCAAAGACTAAACTCCAAGTACAAAGGAATCTTTAGATGTGCCCCACTCATAAAAACTTCTCTATGTTTTCTTCAAATCTTGGTTTCCCTGCTCCAACCTATCTCTAACTTGTCTGCAATCAGAAATAATTGAGTCTTTTAGAAATATCAGTTTGGGGATTCTCTGACCAGATAGCCTGATGAAGCATGTTCCCCACACAGAGCCTGGCATCAGGACTTTAACGCTCCCTAAGAATTCTACTGCCCATGTTCCATTGTTACAAAGTATTTGCCTCATTAACAATCTCTTCAGTGTACCAATTATATGCTAAAAGTCACAGGGTTTATAGATGTGATAGGTGCATAGCATTCAAAACATTAATCAGGGATGCATTAACGATTATAGCAACTTTATCCAACTTCACATATACTAAGTGATTAAAGAATACAATAACTATAGCATTTTATCTCGGAATGACTAGAAACATGCCTGTCAGGGAAAGAGGGCTGTAGCCTGTGGGTCCTGGAAGTGGGAGCAGAGGTTACCTACAGCAGGAGAGCAGGCTACAGTTCACATGCAGGTGAGTTTGGCTCCCAGTGAAGGACTAGGCAAGGGCAGTCAGCAGAGGATGTCCGTGCTCAGCTGAAATGTATCTAAGCAGCTGAGTTCGACTGGTACCATTCATGCACTCACCAAGTGCTTCCTCCACCAGCATACAGGAGGAGACGCACATAAGGCTCAGCTCATCCCTTAACGTATCACTCGGGTTATAACAAATTCATGTTTTAAATCAAATATTAAGTAAGAATTCTACATCCTGAGAATTATATAAATTATATAGTAATATATAATTATTATACATAATAACCATATTTCATATTCAATGTATTATATGGCTATTAAATATTAGCTCTAGATCATCAAAAACATTTTTCAATGTAGTATATGAATATTGCTTATATCTCTACATACTTTGTGTTTAAAAGGTTAGCTAATATCTCCTTTCAAATAAGTTGTTATTGAGGAGTTCTTATATCACTATAATGTGTAGAACTGTTGAATATACTTGGACAGTTGTACTTTTAATGAACAACAAAACACAAAGTAAAAAGTATCTACTATACAGAGTAAATATGCAGCTGGAGACAAATGGAGGAGAGGCCTTGGTCCTGAGAAGGTTCAATGCCCCAGTATAAGGAATACCAGGACAGGGAAGCAGGAGAGGGTAAGGTTGGTGAGCAGAGAGAGGTGGGGATGGGATAGGGTGCTTTCAGAGGGGAAACCAGGAAAGGGGATAACATTTGAAATGTGAATAAAGAAAATATCCAATAAAAAAATAAAAAAAAAAAAAAGAAGTAAATAAAATGGCCAAGTAGCTAAAGAGAGTGCTCGATGATTAAGAGTCTTTGCTACTCTAACAGTCGACCACAGCTAGGCTACCAGAACCCACTGCAAGTGGCTCATGAACACCAATAACTCCAATCCCAAGGGACCCAACGTCCCCTTCTGAACTCCATGGGTACCCGCGCTCGTGCACACACACACACACACACACACAAATAAAAATAAATGTTTTCCAAAAATAAAATAGCTCTAATAGACATGGAAAAAAGGTAGTTCTCTAAGCTCACTTTTAGAGAAAAAATAAGACAAGAATAGATATCATATATTATTTATTAGATCACAGAAACTCAAAAGTATGAGTGCTAGAAACTGGCAGGCTCATATAGATCTGATAAACAAGCAAAATGATACAAGATCTAAGGGGAAATGTATATTTATACTGGCAATAAATAATGAAACTATACATGCATTCATATTTTGCCCATGTCTATGAATTTACCATGTATACCCTCATGAACATACAAAAATGTCTCTATGTAATAGCACTTTTCCAACATTATTTGTAACCGTAAAACACTGTAGAGCTTCTAAACTGGTTTCATGCTCAAATATCTTTTCCAAAGGAAGCTGGCCTCCGAAGGACGCGTCTAGTTCAGGGAGAAAGGAACGCTCCAGACAAGCCACAACATAGAGCAGTGCAGAAGCAAACAAAACCAGCGGCTGGGCGCCATGGCGGCTGCCTAGGCCGCGCCTCCAGCCAGCTAGGGCCTTCAAAGGTAGAGCAAATGAAAGCTCAAGCCCTCAGAACAGAGCCGGCACAGGCACACTTCAAAAACAACTCCAAGTAAAGCGGAAAGCAATTAAATCACGGAACACTGTATCTCCTGTTTATGTTTGAAAGGAAAGTTCATTGAAAAGACGAAAACGACATGAACTGACTGAATTCCTGGAACAGTGGACAAGATTTGGAGGATTAGAGGACAGCTCTTCCACACCGACATGGAGACACCGGAATTCAGATCCCCAGAGTCCACAGAGAAGCCAGGAGCTGGGCAATGTGCCCGCGATGTCCACACTGATGGCGTAGAATCAGGACGGCTGGGTAAGCTGGCTAACTAGGTCAAGGCAGGCTGTCACGTCTGATTACTGACGGGGTATGCGGGGACCAGAGGATGACCCTGAGGAGCTGGCCCCTCCTCCCCACCTCACGGAGGCAGGGTCTCCTTGCAGCCTTGCCTCTGCACTCTAGGCTGTAATTCCCATGCCTCTGCCTCCCACCTCACTGCAGATGATAGATGCACACCACCACACTCAGCTTTGTATATGGGCTCCAGGGACTGATCTAACAACTCAGGTCGTCAGACTACACTATAGTGCTTTTAGCTGCTGAGCCATCACACCAGCTCACGAAACTCAGAGTATGCAATGTAACTAAAATAATAATAAAAAAAATTAAGATAACCAAACTATTATAATTTGACTCATTATAGTGAAGATATAGTCTTAGAAAACACGTGCACAAATATTTTGAAATATTTTGGAATAAAGAGATACAATGTATTCTTTTTTGGGGGGTTTTGTTTGTTTGTTTGTTTTGGGGGTTTTTTTTGTTTTTGTTTTTGTTTTTTTTGTTTGTTTGTTTGTTTTCCTGAGACAGGGTTTCTCTGTGTAGCCCTGGCTGTCCTGGAACTCACTCTGTAGACCAGGCTGGCCTCAAACTCAGAAATCTGCCTGTCTCTCCCTCCCAAGTGCTGGGATTAAAGGCATGTGCCACCACTACCTGGCTGACATAATATATTCTTAACTAATTCATAAACTGTTACGTTCTCTCTGACTATGGAGAAATATTTACTAATTTATCCAGTTACCTAAAACAATAACTAGATTAAAATATATAAAATAAAACCACTCTGAAGATACTAGTTATCAGTAAACGAAACAATGACCCCTTAGAGATAATAAATCATGATCTAAGTCCTAACACTACCAAGGCTGACTAGGTTGAAAAAAAAAGTCTAGATTACAATTAAGCAAAACCCCAGTAATGTCCTGATGAGAAGAGGGACTTCAGAACACAAAGGACGAAACACTCAGTGGACCAGCAGAATGCATGGTCTCCTAGGAAAAGAACAGGGACAATGCATTATAAAAGAGAGAAAAACGCACAGAGAAAATTCTGGAGCCCTACAGAGACTCCCCTTCAGTTACACAGGTAAGCAATGGACAGCTTGCATGAGTGTGGAAACTACTAAAACCCAGAAAGCAACCATCCCATCCTACTAAAACCCAGAAAGCAACCATCCCATCCTACTAAAACCCAGAAAGCAACCATCCCATCCTACTAAAACCCAGAAAGCAACCATCCCATCCTACTAAAACCCAGAAAACAGACTCCAAGAGTCTCTCGAGAGCTCACAACGCATGGCAGTGCCCCAAAATCAGAAGCCACACTTTATAGTAACTGGACCCTTCTGAGTGTCAGGAAAGATGTTGCTAGGTAACGAAGATACAGTGATCAGAAATTCAATCACTCTGTAGTCGGACCTAAGAAATGTAAAAGCAAAGGCAAGAAGATCAGACTGTCTGCAAGGGGTTCAGCCTCATCCCAAAGCAAAGCTCAAGAAGATGTAAAGAACTACAAACACATCCAATAAGCTCAGAAGTAAAGTCCATAATGCTGAAGGCAAACCAAGGACTACTTGATAGACAAGGCAGGAAAGTGCCACTCAAAGTAAGAAGAGTGAACCCAGAAAGGGCTGGGCAGGGTGAGGTCAGCTCAGTGGAAGTATGCTTGCCGAGCATACACAAAGCCCCGGTCTGATCCGCAGCACCATGGAGGGGAGGACAGAAATGACAGAGGAGCACGCGACAGAACACTTGCTAGGATTACATCCTCTGCGTCAAGGAATGGAGAAGGAGCATACTGAGGAGAAACACGGAAGACACAGAGAGGAGTGCATGACAAGATGTGCATGAGGGACTCATGCTAACATGGGACCTGCACACCCTCATCAGAGAAATCAGAGCTGGGTGAGAAACCGCACTTGTCTTCAGTTCATTGTGAGCTGGATTTTGTAATTGAAGAGCTATATTTGCCTTTCGTTCTTCAGCGCTGGGCTAGGCGGGTTTCCTGCCACTGTAACTTAAGAATCCGGCCTCCCTCTACTGTGTTCTTAGCACCCTAGCTGAGAATCGCTGGGTCATGTACCATGCCTTCACCGTTTTCTTTCTTGACAAAACTACCTCTTTCTTTCTCCTCATGATTGTATGCTTCACGCCGAGGTTGGAAAAATTGTAGAGATTAAAAATAACTTTAGACCTCCCGAGTACGGTCTACTGCAGACTTCAGACCTCCCGAGTACGGTCTACTGCAGACTTCAGACCTCCCGAGTACCGTCTACTGCAGACTTCAGACCTCCCGAGTACCGTCTACTGCGGACTTCAGAGGGTTAGTGAGTCAGGACAGCCAGGCTTATATAGACCTTGCCTCAAAATTTTAATTAATTTTAAGAAAAATCTCAATTAAAGGTGGTAAGTAAATAAAAAGAATTAAAGGAAGATAAAACAAAAAGGAAGCAAATGATCAAATAATACATTTAACTATATTTAATAATAATATCAAATAACCACATTAAAATGCATGCTGAACTGAAAGGATACTAAGATAAGCACATCTAAATTTACAGGACACAGGGACGAGGATGATGCTTCAGAGGGGAAAAGTGACAACTGTGCAAGCCTGAAGATCTGCGTCCACATCCCTACCACCCACATAGAAAAGGCAGACTTGCCTGCATGTGCCTGTAATCCCAGTGCTCTGAGGCAGAATCTGGTGGACCCCAGGAGCCTGCTACCCAGACAGCCTAGCAGCTAGGCTGGGCCCAAATGGAAACAAGTTCCTTAACTCAGGGACTAAGCTGGAAAGCTATACAAACACCACCATCCTCCTCTGGCCTCCACAGGCAGTGCATCTGCATATGAACCTATCTGTGCATACGCGCATACACCACATACAGAAGGATCCTTTAGAGGATGCAGATGAGACAGTACTAAGAGAAAATTTAAAATACAGCAAGGTGCTCGTTCTATAATAAAATGGTTGTTCTAAGGACAAGCTACACAGAAAAGGGGGAATCGTTCTTACCTTGGCCACGTTGCTGACATAATTTACTTGCACGGTGCTTTCTTTATCAACTTGATTACAAAGATTCTGTAGAGTATAAGCATATTCTTTATCACTTTTTATCCTCAGAGCCATGAATTTCTTCACTGTCTCCAGCAGCCGTAGTTCCCAGTCTTGCAACTTTAACACAGCTTCCTGTGAGTTCTTCAGGTCACTCCCAAATCCCATTTTGTAAGATACAGCTTGTCTTCCACACTGTGCACTGTTGCCTGCTAGTCAACACATATCTGTGAACATAGACATAAGTCAGTTAGAAGGAACTTCATCCTCACATCAAAAGTATGGTCCATTGATTTTTCTTGTTTTGTCTAACTTGGAATACTGCTTTATATCTCAAATTTGGAAGTGATTTTCTTCATTGTGAACAAACTTGAGCAGGCATATAATTCATCAAAATTGTTTCCAGAGGAAATATGATGTAAAATAAAAGATATCAAATTATTCAGATCAATTCATACGTTTATCTTAAATCCTAAAATTATTTTTTAATGAGATTAACATGACATCAACACATATTCCAAGTGTATGTTTTGGTTGTTGGAAATGAGTCACAAAATACAAATTGCATTTCAGAGTTAGATAACAGAATTTGGGAAATTAACTGACTATATTTGCCAGGGTCCAGCCTTGACAAGAGTTGGGGGTCATCAAGGACTAGGGATATCTGGTAGGCAAATAAGAAAACACACAATTGAGATTCAATACTGACAAGCTGTTCTTTTATAACATGGAAGCCCTTGAACTCAGGAGTCAGGGTACACACCTAGACTTGACTCAGCCCCAGTCTTTTATTGAAATCATACAAGGAAGTTAGAATTACAAAGTTCATGGGGGGGGTGGGTAAATGCTTCTCTATTTTCCTGTGCCAACATTTTCTTAAGACACAGAGTAGTACAGATTTAGAACAGAAAAAAGGGAACTATACAATCTCAAACATAAAAGTTTTACAGCAAGCACAATTATTTATATCTCCCAACCACCAGTCTCCAGTGAGATCAGGGCAGCAGTATTGCGATTACAAAGTCAGTATCTTTCAGGCATGTGTGAGACAGTATGGATTCATAAAAGGGCAAACATGATGTCATACTGGTGACCCTTCAGTCTTTGGATCTCCAATCCAAGTCAAACATCTAGGACCCCATCTGCCTGTCTACAAAAACATCTTCACCTAACCTGTATGGAGAATTCCTAGGGGGCTGCCACCATCGCCCCTGAACCTAAGGAACCCATTGCTGACTTTCTGGGAAATATCTGTATGTTATTTCACCCTCAATTTTGTGATAAAAATATCCTATTTTTATTATACAGATTTAAGACTAAGACTGGGGAAACAGCTGCGGATTTACTCATCTCTGCCGCTGTTTTAGGTTACTTTCATTTCAACATTGAGTAAATGACTATAACATACACTGCTCTTGAACTCAAGAAGAGCCTTCACTTTAATAATATTGGTAACATCCAGTTTCTGGATATTAAGCAGGCTCCTACTAGGTCTTGCCAGGTCACCAAATACCAGTTTAATCAAGAAAGGAAGAAAGAGAAGGAACAGTAAATAGATAAAAAGAATGATAAGCACTAAGAATAACTGCAGAAATGACATCAGGAGGTGCTTGCACCAAAGAAGCAGGCCTTGGGGCCCCTCAGTACTCATACTGGGGTCCCAAAAAGGCCATAGCCTCCTGCTCTGAAACATGGTACCTCCAGCATGTTTTCTTCCTTGTCATCAGGGGTCCCAGGCATCTCGAGATTAAAGTGGGGTGTCTGCACCATATGTTGACATTACAAAAAAATCCTAAAGTTTAAACTTATTCAAAAGTAAACATATTGGGGCTAGAAGAACTAGCCCGAACCCCTGGGAGCTCCTAGAGACTGAGTCACCAACCAGGCCGCACACACACAAGCTGGTCCAAAGCCCCCAACACAAATACCCCAGAGGACTGCCTGGTCTGGCCTCAGTGGGAGAAGACACACCTAATCCTCAAGAGACTTGAGGCCCCAGGGAGTGGGGAGACCTGGTTGAGGGGCAGGGAGGACCCTCTCGGAGACAGTGAGGAGGAGGAATGGGATAAAGAACTCTTAGCTAATGAGCCAACTCTCCAGCCCCCTGGACCAGATCATTGTTTTAAGAGTTTTTATTTTTAAAAACAAAACAAAACAAAAAACAAAAACAAAATGACAACTAAATGTCTTCTCCCAAAGGTCAGGAAGAAATTGAGGAATTGAGGATGTGCACTGTACTGATGTTCTACTAGAGGCTCTAGACATTGGACTGGCATAGTAAAATAAAAGACATTTGGGATAGGGGGCTAGTGAGATGATGCTTAGGGTGTGCACTGCTCTTCCAGAAGACCCAAGTTCAGTTCTCAGTGAGGGGTGGCGCACAATAGACTGTACTCCAACTCCAGGGCATCTGACACCTCTAATTCCTCAGGTATCTGTGTTCACATGTACACACCTACACATATACACATATAAAAACAAAAATAGTCAGATTAGACAAAGAAGAAGTGAAATGATTTTCATTTGCAGATGGTAACATTTCACAAACAGAAGACCCAAACGAAGGCTTAAGCAAGGGTCAGAATTAAGTGTGATTATGTTACCAAGTACTACATACAAGAAGCAGATGTCCTCCATGGGCTCCTACGTCAAAAAATCTGCTCCCCAGCCAATGAAGCTACTTGGGAGATGGCAGAAACTCTAGATGATGGAGCCTAGGTAGGCAAAGTAGATCATTGGGATATATTTTTAAAGATTATACCTTATTCATCTTTATCTCAGATTCCTGGTTTCCAAGGTGAGCAGCTTCTACAAAACACTCCTCCTACCATGGTATACTTATTCTCTTACCACAAGCTCAGAAACAGAGCCAAAGGACAATGGAAAGAACTCAATGAAACCAAGAGCCAAATTAACACTTCTCTCCTTACATGGCTTTGTTCACATATTCAGTCACACCAACACAGTGTTAACATGCACGGTACACAATCAGTGTTAAAACATCAGCTAAATGTCTATATACCAGCAAAAATCAAACCAAAAATTAAATTAAAAATCAATTCCATTTACAGAAACATGAAAAGAATAAGACACTCAGGAAGAAATCTTTTTTAAAAGCAAATTTGTGTTCTTTAAACTAAAAAACCAAAATTATAAATAAGCTCCTAAAAGACTCAGGTTCAAAGGTAAAAGAATTAATGTGTTAACAAACAAGATTCTCCAGTTTGATCTATACATATGACATAATATGTATTGAAAACACCTTGTACGTCAAAGAAATAAGACACAAAGGACCACATATTGTATAATTCTATTCACAAGACATGTCTAAAAATAGTCAATTAGAGATATAAGACAGATTTGTGGTTATCTAGGGCTAATGAATTTGGACAGAAATGGGGAATGATCCCTGAGAAGTATTAGATTTCTTTCTGTGGTGATGGAACGATCCTAAAATTGGTTGCGATGGCAGCATAACTCTGAAAATGGATAAAAACAACTGAACTTCACAATTCCATCAAGTGAATCCTTCAGTATGTGAGTGTAACATTTAGTTATGCTTTGATGCCTCCCTCAAGGCTGCATGTACTGGGATTTAACCCCCTGGGAGAGGTAACAAGAAGGTGGAAAGTTAATCCCACTGTGGTGCTTACCAGGAAGACCTGTGGGGATGACCAGGATGAGGTAAGTTATTAGCATGGAGCCTCATCACTGAATGCTGGGAGCTTTTTAAGAGGCAGACAACCCCGGAAGCCCTCTCTGTGCCTGCTTATCTCTCTGTGCATGTCTCTGTCTCTCTGTCTGTGTGTGTGTGTGTGTGGCCACACACACACACACACACAGACACTGAAAGAGAGAGAGAGAAACATGCCATCCATAGATGTGACTCACTGACTTTGAACCTCCAGATCCGGAGCCTAAATACCCCTGCCTTATTTATAAATTCAGTCTGTGGTATAATGTTATTGGTAACAGAAAACAGACTAGAACTCAAACAATATCTCAAAATAGTTATTTAAAAATCACAGACATAACTTATGATCACCTATATGCCAGCTATCATAAATCCCCCAAGACATGCTTCTTGTTTACTGTAAATCCTGAAAACTATTGCAGAATTTATTTTGCCTTCCGGTTTCCAGGCCTTTCCAGCAGTGAATCTTTCAACCCAGGCAAAAGAACTGTACAAGGGGCCTTCGTTTCCAATCCTGGTTCATCCACACGAGAAGGCAGGAGTTTCGTTGTGGTGGCAGTGGCTCTTTGTTTGCTTATTTTTGTGATGCTGGAAATTGAGCCCCAGGCTCCCACATGCTAGGCAAGCGCTCTCTACCACTGAGCCAGTCCACACCATAGAATCCAGTCAATGACACTGACACCACCTACAAACACACACGTTTCTCTACCTAGCTTCAGCTGCTTCATCTAAACAAGAAGATAATAAATTACGATTGTTCCCCAAACAAGAGATGTTTAACTGTGTGTACTATAAAGTAATCGGAAAAAACATTTTAAGTTATAAGAAACTCCTTGCTAAAATTTCCAAAGCAACAACCAAGACTGAGCCCCCTTTAGCTAAGTCAGTGACCACAGGGGATCAAATGACTCACCTGTGTGTTAACCTTGATGATTCCAGGCTGCTGGATCCAGACAGCAACTTTAAATCAATGACTTCGGGGCTTTAGCTCAGTGGTAGAACATTTTCTAATATGTGAAGATTACATAGATTCTTCCCATGAAGAAAAGACTGTCATTTGTGGGGCTCAAAAACTGACAATGAGTTGTTGTTGTTGTCATTGTTGTCGTTGCTATTTTTACCTGCAGCTTTGGAAACACACTTCTCACCCTATGTCCAACCAAAGAATAAGGAATATTTTTGAGGGAAGAAATGCTAGAAATATTTTTAATTTAACTTTAAAAAAACTACTAAATGTAAGATTGTGGTTCACTTTACGTCCTGACGTGGCATAAGTACCATCTCTGCGTCTCAATGCATCTTGTTAAGCATTTTTATATTTTACTCCTGCTACCTATCAGAAACTGTGTGGAGCTCAGGAAAAGAAAATGGGAAACATAATCTGGCAGAATCTGGGAAGTGTTCTGGCCTGTCCTAGGAGGCTTATTTGTGTTTATTAATATGCTAGGTCAGAATATATACATACCGTTCTTTGGGGGAAAAGGGAATAATGATTTTTTTTTAAGTAAGGTAACTCCATAGTCAATTAACTGAATCTAACTGTTGGGCTGTCTGACCTGACAAATACTTAAGAAACTATCAGAGAAATACACAATGTATAAATACCCACTCATGACAAATTGGATATATGCAAGACTGTTTTTAATAACAAGCAAAGAACAAAAAAAAACAGATAACTGAGATATTCCTCGGGCAGTGATTAAGTAGACTGCAACCCAGCCTACACTTCACCTTTTCTACCTGGAATAAGCAAGTCAAGCAGATGGGATCTGCTAGAGAGACCCAATCATAGAAAGCAATACATTCAAGGATGTGGTAGTACATTTTTATGACAATCTCTCCTCCATTCTAAGAGACTAGAACTGTTGTCTCACAGCCCAGCTCATAATACACATGGAGTCACACAAACTTAGCCTGATAGTCCACTGTGTACTCAGCCTATTTGTTTAATCTGCCTTTACGAAAATAATATAACCTTACCTGTCTTGGCTTTCCTATGTAATCTGCTTTGAAATCCTGTGCTAATGCATAGCTTTAATCTTAAACTATGTATTCTCCCATGCCCCTGGCCCATGCAATGCATATGTGCATGTAGTCATGGCTATCGTTTACTGAGAACAGCCCATATGTGGAAAGCAACCCTCTATAACAAATATCCATCATAAATGTTGGAAGCAGCATATGGAGGCTGCTTGGTAACTGCGTGCTTACAATGATGCTTATCATCTGACTCAGTCGGGGTCAGTGACTTAATCCATTGTAATACTCTGTTTTGGATTTCTTTAAAGTGTCCCATTGCTCCACCATGTGATGCTTTCTGTGTTGTTCAGTAAATACAGAACAAAGCCCTTTGTTAGGAGCAGGTCAGATATGAACTACAGACAGATGGAAGACATAGGAGTGATGTGGAGGATCCAAACCTGGGTTCACTCTGGCATCAAGTTATTGTCAGGGGAATTACTGAGCTGTCTTTCCTGAATGTGATGGTGACACATTTGGTCCCTCTGCAGCTATCTCTAATGTGCCTGCCTGATACACAGGATCTCTTTGTACTCATAGGTCTCAGGAACTCCTTCCTCATTCAGAGATCCCAGAATAGGCAGGAGAACAGGCAGGAGGATCCCGGTTTTGCACAAAGTGCAATCTAAGAAGCCACAGTCTTCCCCATTCCAGACATCAGGAGAGCAGGATATGGTAAGAAAACCCAGCACATTCTCCCCTCCAATAGACAACTATGACTTGATCTTAGAAAAACTCTTTTAGCTTTTCAGGTAGCACAAGTAGGAACCATTGGGAGCTCAGGATTATCAATAAATGAAGGAAATCAAAACTGCAGTGGAGAAAATTAAACTGTCACTGGAACAGTACCCCATAAAAGCAGACTCATATATACATGCTAAAAACTAAACAAGGTACCTACCTATGAAGAGACTGAAGTGTTCCCCAAGTCTAACATAACACATAAATAATAAAGGGTACAATCAGAAATCGCCTGTCACCAAGAAAATCCTAATTTTATGTAAAGATAATTAATACTAATATCAAGATGAATTGAGTGCCAGCATAACAAGGAAAGAGTTTTAACACAGCCATAGTAAAAACACTTCAGCCGTGAGATATAAACTCTCAAAATCAACAGTAAAATACACAACTTAACCAAGGAAGACAAGCCATAAGAATAATCAGAGAGAAATTATAGAAGAAAGAAACACAAACTTAAAATTCCCTAGCTGTGCACCACAGTACAGTGCAAACAAGAGAAGCCACTATCAGTGAGTTTAAGGAGAGAAAAGAGTCCACCCAGCCAGATAACAAAGAGAACAGGAAAAAAATACCCGGAGACCTGTGAGACACTCACACAAAACACTCTTCTCTCCTCAGAGGGCAAGGGGAGAGAAAGGGAATGAGAGAAAACTGGAGAAAATACAGACACTCACACACCACACACTCACACACACACCACACAAGCACACTCACACTGATATGCCACACACATACTCACAACATACACACTCATGCACCACACATGTACACTCACACTGACACCCATGACATACACACACACACACACACTCATATATACACACTCTCACACACACACATACACAAACTCATATACTCTCTCTCTCTCTCTCTCTCTCTCTCTCTCTCTCTCTCTCTCACACACACACACACACACACACACCATATACACACCACACACTCTTCAGCAACAAAAACCCAAACTGCATGGCATTGGTCAGGGACCGATAATAATGGTCCAGAATACAACACCTCAAAATGGATTCACCATGCTTAACGGACTTCTGACAAAGGTCTAAAGGAGAAAGCATTAGTCTTCAGCTCTAACCTAGGACCTTATTAAAAACAACTAAATGCAATCATGGACTTAAGTGACTAAACATGAGCACATTTACTGATAAATTCCAGATTCAAAGAAAAGAATGGACGAAATCCTCAGGATCTAAAGGTAGGAGAACACTTAGTTTTGAGACCAAATCCACAATCCAGAAGAGAAAATGCATTGTTTAAAAGGAAAATCTTTTACTCTCGGAAAGCCTAAGTGAGCAGAGGAAAATGCAGTTTTTGAAGGAGAAAAAAAAATTACTTGGAAGTCAATGACCCACCCTATAAAGGAAAAGGCATATTAAGAAAATAAAAATCTCTTCTTAGATTATCATGCATTTCTACTTCCCACTAGACTGTGGAGACAGGGTTTAAAAAAAAAAAAAAAGTCATACCAGAGCAGAAATCCCACACGAAGTAAGGCTGTACAATGAGGGACTACCGAAGGCTCAGTGTGGACAGAATAACAATTAGTGGGAAAATGTCATGAATTTGGAGGAAAGCAGGGAAAAGTTTATGAGAGGATTTGGAGGGAGAGATGCTGCAATTAAATTATGCTCTCAAAAATAAGAATAAAAAAAGTAATTTAGAATTATGTCAGTAAAAATTTCAATTTTTCAAAATGCCTAGCTCTTGACATTAGATATGGTGGTACACCCTATAATACTAGAGCTCAAGGTAGAGTTAGCATTAGGTCTAGGCTATATAGTTCAGTGTCTGTCTTAGAAAAACAAATCAAAAAACCTTCAAACTATATAATATTGGGGAGGGGGTCACAAAATCATCATTCTAGAAGTAATAAAAGGTCCGGAGAAAGAAACTGTATCATCAAGGGCAGCCAAAAGGTACATGGGCGAGGTGTCCACAGGGCTGGCTTGAGTATAAATTATAGACAAGCAGATGTGACAGCCGTCTCCATCCCTTAGGAAAGTGACTCGGACACCGTAAAGAACAGAAATCTACAGTGAATTCATTGGTTGAAGCTACACAGTATTGTGCAGTCAGCTCCAATGCCCAGAGATCTATACTTTATGTTACTTGCCTTTCTCAACATTGTAACCAAATGCCTGACAAAAGGGACCTAAGGCAGGAAGGTTCACTGGGCTCACATTTCAGAACCGCCCCAGTCCATCTTGGAAAGGCAAGGAAGTAAGAGCAGGGAAGTAGGAAGGGCCGCGCATGCTCAGGTGGCCCTTCTCCGCGTAGCTCCGTTTTGGACCTCATCCCACATAGTAGTGCTGCCCATGTTCATGGGAGGTCTTCCCTAACTGCAATCTCACTGGAAACTCCCTCAAAAGCATGCCCACAAGTGTTTCTATTAGGTGAGTCTAAATCCAGGTAAGGGCTGGTGAGATGGTTCAGCAGGTAAGAACACTGACTGCTCTTCCGGGGGTCCTGAGTTCAATTCCCAGCAACTACATGGTGGCTCACAACCATCCATAATGAGATCTGATGCCCTCTTCTGGTGTGTCTGGAGATAGCTGCAGTGTACTTACATATAATAATAAAAATTTTTAAAAAAGAAAAAGAATTTATTTTATAAATAAATCCAGTTAAGATTACAAGAAAGACTATCCACCATACAGTAATATTAGCCATTAATCTTATTAGTACTTAATATTTGGTACTAATTTTACAGGCATACCCTACAGGTTAAAATTCAAAGTTATTTGCCTGGTAATCAATACAACTTCTATCTCCCATAACAGTAACACAATTTTAAAACCTATGTATAATCCTAGCTAGTTTTAACTGTCAACTTGACACAGCCTAGAGTCACATAAAAAGAGAATCTCAAGTGAGGAACTGCCCAGGTCGGATTTGCCTGTGGGCATATCTTGTGGAAGAGTTTCTTGGTTGTTAATTGATGTAGAAGGGCTCAGTTCACTGTGGGCAGCGCCAATCCCTGGGCAGGTATAAGAGCTAGCTAAGCATGAACCAGGAAACAATGTTTCTCCATTGTTTCTGCTTGAGTTCTTACCCTGACTTCTCAATGATGGAGCCACCTGTAGGCTGATAAGCCTTCTTCCTCCTACACATTACTTCTGGCCTTGATGTTTATCACAGCAACAGGAGGAAACTAGAACATTTAGGGTTCCTAAAACCACCCCAGATCTTCTCCACCTCTATGCCCTCCCCCAATCTAAAGTTTCTATTCACATCCACCTGGAAAATCATCAGCAACCTCTTCAGGAAGCTGCATTTTCAACCACCACCTAGGCTACAGTCCCTCTCTTCAGATCAGGAATTGTGTATGCATCTATCTTCAACAAAGCACATTCCAGTACATTTTAACTACTTATTCCGTCTACTTACTCCATTAGCCTTTGTGCTATCTGAAACAAGAATACCATATGCTTTTCATTTGTATACCACTGGGACTTAGGTTATTACAGAGGACAGAAATCTCTATAATGTAGGGGCTAAAGCCCTAGCTCAGAAGTTAAGAGCATGCCCACTTTCTCAGAGGACCCCAGTTAAATTCCTAGCACTCAACAGGTGGCTTACAATCACATGTAACTCCAGTTCCAGGGGACCAGACATCTCTGCCCTTCAAAGACATCTACACTTAAGTTCTCATATTAATATAGATATAATTTAAATTCTCTAAAGGAAAAAAATTATATAATTTAGTGGATATTAATTACTAACCAGGATGTAACAGGATAATATACAAAAGTACATGTATGCTGTTGCCAACATAATCTTTAAAAAAATAAATCCAAACCTCACGTAGCCTAGGCTAACCTTAAGCCTGTGGGTAGCTGAAAATGACCTTCCTGCCTCTGCTGAGATCTAACTCTGTTATCTATCACAGGCTTATAACAGGCTCCATTAATGCAATGCTGGGGGTCAGAGCCAGGCTTTACACATGATAGGTAAGCATGCCCCCAACTGAGCTGTATTACCAACCCAATGTTATCTCTTTTTAAGAAGCAAATTTTTAAAAAGTGAAACTAATATAAATCCTACCAAACTGCTAGCTATTTGGATTTATTTAACCTATTTATTTGAATCTATCTTATTTAATGGTCTTCAATTTGGGACCGTGTTTTCCCATAAACATGATTGAGTATTCTTTAAAGAATCATAAAAACTGTAGCTTTCTAAAATTAGAAGTTAAATTTTCATAGACTATATTCATATATACAAATTTCATAAACAGAATTGGAGATGTTAAATAGCAAAATATAAAATAGATAAGTAGTTTCTTTGCAGGATGACCAAATTCCTATGTTACTATCTTATGAACATAGAGTTATACACAAGTGTCTATTCTAAAATGCATTCCATTTCTCAATCTTTGGCTCTGTAACTGTCAACTTTTGCATTCTGCAAATGCAAAGACAGAAATATTGGTTTTTCTGGCATTGTGGATACACTGGAATAATCCCAGCACTGGGAGTTGGAGGCAAGATAATAAGAAGTTCCTCAGCTATATACAGTTTGAGACCAACCTGGGATACATAAGATACTGTCTCCAACGAAGAGGAACATAGGAGGGAGAAGAGGGCAGGGGATTAAGAAAGAATTAGATAAATGCATGAATACTGTATTTTCATGTATGTATGTATGAATGAATGCATGCATGCATTTACTTGCTTCTTTATTCATTTATTCATTCATTCATTTGAGACAGGATCTCATTAGGTAGTTCTGGTTGTTCTGGAACTCACTATATAGGTCAGGTTGGCCTTGAATTCAGAGATCCACCTGCCTCTCACTCCCAAGAGCTGGGATTAAAAGTTTATGTCACTATACCTGATGGATATTGGATTTCTGATAGCATAAAGAAAGTTTAATCTGTACTGAGGCTTCTCTCTCAAATTAGAAAAACTTATTTTAACACAGACATTTTTGGGGGGGGGGAATTATTTTGTTCCCTTTATCTAAAATTCTTACAGAGATTCATCAAGTTCATCATTGGAGTCTGGCAAATATACTAATAAAACTATTTGATCAGACTATGGGCAAGTGAGATAGTTCAGGATAACATTCTCTGACTCTACATACATACCATAAAAGCACATACATGCACATAGGACAGGGTCACATCCTCTGACTTTACATGCGTACCATAAAAGCACATACATGCACATAGGACACATAAGGTAAAAAAAAATTAGAAAACTTTCATTCTGCCTCTGATGAACTAAAAGAAAAATTGGTACCACTTAAATTCAGTATAATCATTAACTAGTAAGGTTTATCCAAACCACTTTACAACTCACGGTGCATCATTACCGTGTCTGTACACTGATAAAGAATATGAAATAATTACATGGCTAAGACACAGAATGAATGATCTCAGCGTCAAAGCCTCACTGAGCAAGCAAGCGATAACCATGGTGACAAACCCAAAAGTTGACTCTGCATGAACACAAACTGAAGTCACTCCTCACAAGCACCCCAATAGGCAGGATCTTGACTACACAGTATCATTCATTCTGCCAATCACACTACCAATGGCTAGTTCATGCTATGGACACAAGACTGGGTCTTACATTTCTGCTATGATGTCTATGTTTGGAAATGTTGTTTCTAGCTCAACGTGGAGTTAAAGTTACATTTAGGTTTAGCAGCTCTGGCCTGGCCAGCCTATTCGAGCAGCATTGGAGGATGGCAATCTCCTCTGGGAAGTCTAAACAAGTATGTTTGACCTTAATTTAAGTGTTATATCATTATGTCGAGAAGTCTACATCATGTAGTAACATCTGCCATTGAGAAGAGCAGAATTTTAGCAGAAAATTTTAAAGGAATTGACATAAGTCAATGGGCATTTATTCGATAACCAAAGAAATAATAGTTAAGAACATGAAGGTAGCCAGGCAGTGGTGGCTCATGCTTTTAATCCCAGCACTTGGGAGACAAGAGGCAGGCAGATTTCTGAGTTCGAGGCCCGTCTGGTCTACAGAGGGAGTTCCAGGACAGCCAGGGCTACACAGAGAAACCCTGTCTCGAAAAAACAAAAAACAAAACAAACAAACAAAAAAAAACCCATGAAGGTAAATAAAATCTGCAATACAGCCTTCAAACAATTTACAATGAGATTAAACAAGTTCCTAGATAATGACATTCTAGCTGACTTATCCAAAAGTCACTTAGCAAACCTATCTTGAACACCTATTTATCACATATATTTCTTATTGACAAAAACACCAAAATATACAAGATTGCAGGCAGATCAAGCCAGTAAGGAGCACCCCTCCATGACCGCTGCGTCAGCTCCAGCCTCCAGATTCCTGCCCTGCTTGCGTTCCTGTCATGACTTCCTTCAATAACGAACAGTGCTGTGGAAGTGTAAGCCAAATAAAAATAAGCCCTTCCCTCCCCTCAAATAAATAAATAAGATTGTAGGCTTGCATCTTAAGAAGTTCACAACCTACTAAAAACGAGACACAGCATTGGAATCCCAGGGAATCTGTCCAGATGTTTACAATTTTGAATTAAGTACAAGTGTGAGGTCTTGACAAGGGAGAGGGGGATAGATGTGGAGATCTGGTTAACAATTAGTCTTTTTGATAAAAGACAAATTACCTGAAAAAGCCAAGAATGGAGGGAACTTTTCCAAAGAGTAGCCCATAGTGGGCTTTCCTGAGGCCAGCCCTCTGCAGGCTGGGCCCTGCCATGGCCTCCTCGTTACCACTCTGCTGGCAGAGCCTCTGCCGAGCCCAGGTACAGAGACTGGCTCTGGAAGCTATTCTGACTCTTCTCTGACAGAATCAGACTCTTGAAAAGTAGACATTTGTTTGACCTTAAGTTGAAAACTACACTCTTAAATAATTCATCATGTCGGGGTAAAGGGTAAAGAATATCTAGATAGCTATATAACTAGAATTTAGAGCATATGAGGAACAATGAAATGCCTCTAGATTCAAATGTAACCATTATAAGACTCCTTTATTCCAGGATCATCAATTAACTTTAGCTCTAATTGAGCATATCTGCTGTCACTGCCTAGCAAAGGTCACTTCTTGTTCTGTTCAGTAACTCAGACACTGGCTCACTCATTAATTCATCAAATAAGTGTTTATTAAATGTGAACAATATGTAAACCAAGTGTTTATTAAATGTGCCAGGTGCTTAGTAAGGTCATGACCTGGGGCTCACTCTGTGGTGACGCTGTAGCCTAGTTAAGTACGAGGCTGGGTTTGATGCTCACTCGGGGAGATGAGGGAAATGAGTTGTTACACCTCAACATCTAATCAGAGATGTGAAAATGGAAGACATGCAGCCTAGAACTGGGTGGAGCAAAAAAAGGAAAACACTTCACAGACTTCTTAAACCTTGCTCAAACTTTCTTCTTAATCAAAACATGAATGTCCCATCTTTGAAAAGCACTACTCCAGGGCTAGGGACACGGTCGCTACAGTGCTTGCCCATCTTGCACAAACCCAAGGTCAAACCCCAGCATTCCACGAGCCTGATGCTGTGGCGCACACCTGTAATCCCAGAGCCTGGGAGGCAGAGGCAGGAGGATCAGGAGTTGACTATACAGCAAATTCAAGGCCAACCAAGCATACCTGAGACCCTGTCTCAAAACCAAACCAAATAAAAAGGAGGGTGGGATACTGCTCAGAATCATCTACAAATGCCTCCCAAAACGTACACTAATCATCCCTAAGAAGTCAATAACCTCTGTGAAGCCTCAAAAAAAATAAAGAGGAATGCTCTCTAAGTGACAGGTCCAGCCAGAGGACAGGTCCATAAATCTTGTCTGACTACACCATGGCTGTATCTAGAGGCATACCTATATGAAATTTACATTTTAATCTACTTTTCACTTCAAATGGTGCATTTTTCAAGGACACATGCTTAAGCTTCTACTGCTTCATAATACTCGAGTTTCTAGATACACGTTAGTAACAGACGCTCCAACCAGCAGGTAGAAGGTGGAGAGTGAACTGTGAAGGGAAATGCAGAGCAGGCGGCTAATTTAACTTCCAATGCGATCCTGTACATCAAACACAAACCTGCTGGCTCTCCTTTCTTAATGCAACCAAATGAAAAATGTAACCCAGCTAATATATATTTAAATTTTGAAAGATATTTTCAAAAGAAAAAAAAATACTTAGTCTCGTTTATCAGCTACAATTTCAGAGAATTGGAAGCAAAAACCAAATTGAAGTTTTAGATATATAACATTCTTAGAAAGCAGATAATTGATGCTGGCTACCGGTTTGCTGTAAATTGCTTTTACTATGTTTAGACATGGGCCTCAAATTCCTGATCTTTCCAAGACCTTTAGCATGAAAGGATGCTGAATTTTGTCAAATGCTTTCTCAGCATCTAATGAGATGACCATGTGGTTTTTTTCTTTGAGATTGTTTATATAGTGGATTACATTGATGGATTTCCTTATATTGAACCATCCCTGCATCCCTGGGATGAAGCCTACTTGATCGTAGTGAATGATCGTTTTAATGTGTTCTTAGATTCGGTTGGCAAGAATTTTATTGAGTATTTTTGCATCGATATTCATAAGAGAGATTGGCCTGAGATTCTCTTTCTTTGTCAGATCTTTGTGTGCTTTTGGTATTAGTGTAATTGTGGTTTCATAGAACAAGTTGGGTAGTGTTCCTTCTGTTTCTATTTTGTGGAACAGTTTGAAGAGTATTGGTGTTAGGTCTTCTTTGAAGGTCTGATAGAATTCTGCACTAAAACCATCTGGATCTGTGCTTTTTTTGATTGGAAGACTTCCAATGACGACTTCTATTTCTTCAGGGGTTATAGGACGGTTTAGATGGTCTATTTGATCCTGATTTAATTTTGGTATTTGATATCTGTCAAGGAAATTGTCCATTTCCTCGAGATTTTCTAGTTGTGTTGAATACTAAATGGAGAGAAACTTGAAGCAATCCCACTAAAATCAGGGACTAGACAAGGCTGCCCTCTCTCTCCATATCTTTTCAATATAGTACTTGAAGTTCTAGCTAGAGCAATTAGACAACAAAAAGAGGTCAAAGGGATACAAATTGGAAAGGAAGAAGTCAAACTATCACTATTTGCAGACAATATGATAGTATACTTAAGCGACCCAAAGAACTCCACCAGAGAACTCCTACAGCTGATAAACGACTTCAGCAAAGTGGCCGGATATAAAATCAACTCAAGCAAGTCAGTAGCCTTCCTATACTCAAAGGATAAGCAGGCTGAGAAAGAAGTAAGAGAAATGATACCCTTCACGATAGCCACAAACCATATAAAGTATCTTGGCGTGACTCTAACCAAACAAGTGAAAGATCTGTATGACAAGAACTTCAAGTCTCTGAAGAAAGAAATTGAAGAAGACCTCAGAAGATGGAAAAATCTGCCATGCTCATGGATTGGCAGGATTAATATAGTAAAAATGACCATCTTGCCTAAAGCAATATATAGATTCAATGCAATCCCCATCAAAATCCCAACTCAATTCTTCATAGAGTTAGAAAGAGCAATTCAAAAATTCATCTGGAATTACAGAAAACCCAGGATAGCTAAAACTATTCTCAAGAGTAAAAGAACCTCAGGGAATCAGTATCCCGGACCTCAAGCTGTACTACAGAGCAATAGTGTTAAAAACCGCATGGTATTGGTACAGTGACAGGCATGTAGATCAATGGAACAGAATTGAAGACCCAGAAATGAATCCACACTCCTATGGTCACTTGATCTTTGACAAAGGAGCTAAAACCATCCAGTGGAAAAAAGATAGCCTTTTCAACAAATGGTGCTGGCTCAACTGGAGGTCAACATGCAGAAGAATGCAAATTGACCCATTCTTATCTCCTTGCACTAAGCTCAATTCCAAGTGGATCAAGGACCTCCACATAAAACCAGACACACTGAAACTAACAGAAAGGAAACTAGGGAAGAACCTTGAACATATGGGCACAGGGGAGAATTTCCTGAACAGAACTCCAATAGCTTATGCTCTAAGATCAAGAATTGACAAATGGGACCTCATTAAATTACAAAGTTTTTGCAAGGCAAAAGACACTGTCAAAAACACAAAGCGGCAACCAACTAACTGGGAAATTATCTTTACCAACCCTACATCCGACACAAGGCTAATATCCAATATATACAAAGAACTCAAGAAGTTAAACTCCAGAGAGGCAAGTAACCCTATTAAAAAATGGGGTACAGAGATAAACAAAGAGTTCTCACCTGAAGAATATCTAATGGCTGAGAAGCACCTAAAGAGATGTTCATCATCCTTAGTCATTAGGGAAATGCAAATCAAAACAACCCTGAGATTCCATCTCACACCAGTCAGAATGGCTAAGATCAAAAACACAGGAGACAGCAGTTGTTGGCAAGGATGTGGAGAAAGAGGAACACTCCTCCACTCCTGGTGGAATTGCAAGCTGGTACAACCACTCTGGAAAGCAGTCTGGTGTTTCCTCACAAAACTGGGCATGACACTCCCGGAGGATCCGGCTATACCACTCCTGGGCATATACCCAGAGGCTTTCCCTGCATGCAATAAGGACACATGCTCCACTATGTTCATAGCAGCCTTATTTATAATAGCCAGAAGCTGGAAAGTACCCAGATGTCCCTCAACGGAGGAATGGATTCAGAAGATGTGGTATATTTACACAATGGAATACTACTCTGCAATTAAAAACAATGAATTCACGAAATTCCTAGGCAAATGGTCAGAACTTGAAAATATCATCCTTAGTGAGGTAACCCAATCACAAAAGAACACACATGGTATGCAGTCACTGATAAGGGGATATTAACCCAGAATCTCGGAATACCCTAGACACAATTCGCATATCAATAGATTTCTAAGAAGATGGAAGGAGAGACTTCTGATCCTGGAAAGACTGGATGTAGGGGAACGCCAGGACAGAGAAGCGAGAGGGGGTTGAATGGAGAAAAGAGGGAGGGAAGGGGGCTTATGGGACTTTCGGGGAGGGAGGAAACGGGAAAGGGGAAATGATTTTGAATGTAAATAAAAAAAAGCTTAGAAAATAAAATTAAAAAAAAACAAGAAAGCAGATAATACCCAAAAAAGAGACATTAAATAAGTTTGTGTTTTCAAACTATAACCCTTAAGTGAAAAGCCAGCTCGTCAACAACAAACAAACAAACAACAGAACAGGGTACTAGTTAACAGAACAGGGTACTAGTTAACAGAACAGGGTACTAGTTAACAGCAGAGAGCAAAGAGCCGTAAGAACCAAACGGAACGCATGAAACCTGACTGGATCCCAGATTAATAAAATGCCAAAGGAAAGCTCCCAAGAATAACCAGTGAGGCCTGAATCCGGATTGTCACACTTCACTGGCCCCACATGCGGAGGCTGGACCACTGGGAGAAGCTCTGTGATCACTGTCTTCTGGATATGACATAGCCATGGCACTGGTGAAGTCATGGCAGCCATGAGCACCTACAAAGACCTGGACAAGATGAGGCCAGTCAACAACCCATCAAAGGAAACGCAGGGACTAGTGAGGCCGTTAATGGTTCCAGGGGAGAGCATCATTCTTCAATAGTGTATCCATGGTGAACTTGCCTAACTGCAGAAGACAGATCCTAACACATGCGAACAAGGCTATGTAAGCTCAGCAGGCACAGAAGCAGACATCAAAGTGGGGAAAAGGGACAGGCAGGGTGACGGGGTATGAGAGAGAGCACAGAAAAAGGACCGATACACAAAATGCATGCAAGGAATTGTCAGTACTTCTTAATGCATTTCTAAATGTATTATAAATAACTATTATAAATAAATATATTATAAACAATACATTTTTTAAAAAACTTGAGAGAGCGGGCTGGAGCATTGGCTCAGTGGTTAAGAGCACTTGTTCTTTCAAAGGGCCAGGGTTTGAATCCCAGCATCCACAAGGAGGTTCTCCACTTCCTTAGGCACCAGGCATGCATGTGGGAGCAGATATACATGCAGAGAAAGCTCTCAAACACACAAAATAAATCTAAAAACTAAAAAAATGAGAGAAAGTGTGAGATTTCCATCATTTTGTATGCAAACACAATTAAATTTGTTTGGCAAATGCATAATGAAAGTGTGGTACGTGTATACTATAGAATACTATTCAGCCGGAAAGAAAAATGAAATCATGGACTTTCTACAAGAGAAGATCATACTGAGTGAGGCAACCCAGGTTCGGAAAGACAGATGTCACATGTCCCCTTTCATGAGGCTTCTAGCTCCAAATTTTCATCTGAGTATATATCCTGAAATAACTGCAGAAACCAGTCAAGTCAGAAGGGACCGTTGCTGGGCTGGGGGTGGGACAGCAACAGAGAAGGGAGCTGCAACACACAAAGTAATCTGTCAGTGAAAACAGGATATAACTAGGGAGATAAAACAGAAGCAGGAGAGGACAGCAGAGTAACATTAAGGGTGTTTCAAAGTCCTAAGGAAGCATCTGATTAGCAATCCACCTAAATAAAACCTGTAATATACCTAAGTTTGTACATAAGTGTACATATATAGTTCAAATGAAATTTTGGTCTCTGGGCTGACAATGATCCCTCCAAAAGCCAAAGACCATCTAACAGAAACCTCATATCAGGCAGAAGTCCTTTTTAGAGCTACTGTTCAGGATTCATTGAGACTCCTAAAACATTGCAGGCTATTGCTGTTGTCCTTGGTTGCCCCAGAGAGGTAGAAGGCAAGTCCCTATTGTGTGCTTCAGACATGGACCCCACAATGGAACCAACCTGGAACCGACCTGAAAGCCTTCTCATTAAGGCCTAGTTTTCATGGTACCAGAAGGCACCATCCATGCTTCCAAGGAGGAAAAGAACCAACCATTCTACCCAGCTCCCACATCCGTGAACCACAACAACCAGTACGGCATACTAACTCTAGGAGTGAGTAGTGTCGCGAATACCTTGGTGATAACCAACAGCTCTCTAATTGGACTTATGATCCACTCACAAGAGGGATATCAGGCCTGACCCTGTAAACCTGGCCAACTGTCCAGCGCTGGTGATGCCATGGGTCTAAACCTACAACCGTCACTTTACTCAAGGAGCATAATCCCTAACTCCAGTGTAAATATGTGTCCTTATTTATACTCACATGGAAGTGCAGTCCTCGCGCCTCAACAGGGACACTTCTCTTTGTAACAGATGGAGACCATTACAGAAAACCACAGCAAATCAAAATGCAGAGGAGTGGAGCCCAGTCCCACCAGACACCTCCACAAAACACTCCTACACCTAAGATTCAGGGAGCACTGTGGACATGGGGAGACGTGAGGCAGAGATTATATAAGCCAGAGCTCAATAAGTTTGCTATGAGACTGGGTCTCCTAATTATATCAGAAGCTATACCCATAAACTCTCACCAACCCATGAAGTCCCACCAACATGACTGCCCACATGTAAGCTAAGCAAGGGCATGGCAAAGTGGACTGGGGAAACCAACAAGGCCTCAACCCTACACAAGGAACTATAGGCAACTAAGGAATGAAGAGAGCAGAAGAAATAGTCTTCCCCAGGGAGGAGCACACCCATTGGTTATCCTATGCCAAACGGTCAGCTTCAAAAACATACATGTAAGTAACATTATACAGACTAAGCAGGTTGTATTTATGTATTTAATTGTATACATACACATACACACACACACACACACACACACACACTTGTAACAACAATCAATTAAAAAAGAGACTATGAATTTGAAAGATATCAAGCACGGGTATATGGAAGAGTCTGGAGAAAGGAAACAGAGTGGGGAAATTATATAAACTCAAAAAATAAGTAAAGTATAAATAAGAACATTTCCGTGGCTTTCAAACAAACAAAAAAAATCTATACTGGTATTTAACCTCCACGGTGATATAGGAAGATATGAGGGCTCCCCCTCACATGGACACGTCTAATGCTCACTAAAGAGAGGTTTCAAGGACAGTCTGCACATTTCCATCCCTTCTGCAATGTGAAGACATTCAAATAGTGTCATATATGAGGATCAGGCCTTCACCAACCACCAAACCTCCAAGCACACCTTGAAACAGTTTTCACAAACTTCCAGAGATATGGTTAATATATTTCTCTTGTTTATAAATTACCTATTATGAAGTGTTATATTGTAGCATCACAAAGGGGTTAAGACTAATGTACCACTTACTAATGTTGACTTTTTACTTATGACCTCAATATTATGATTATCTGGGGAAATTATCTTTATTTGAAGGATCTGCGTGTTAAAATTGTAATTATGATGCTTTTTTTTCTTTTTTCTTTTGTTTTGTCTTGTTGTAGCCCTGGCTGTCCTAAAACTCACTCTATGGACTAGGCTGGCCTCAAACCAAGAGATCTGCCTGCCTCTGCTTCCTGAGGGCTGGAATTAAAGGTGTGTGCCGCCACCACCTAGTTTTAGTTACAATGTCTTAACATGGTTTCAAACTATGGAAAGCAGCAAGGAATCAAAGCAGGGGCAACATGTGAGCGAGAGTCTGAACAGCGCTGTGCCTGTGTCCACTGCCCCACAGCTGCAGTGTCTGTGAGCGACACACGCTGAAGGAGGCACCTGGGCAGACAGAATGGAGAACCCAGTGAAACGGAGGCTTGAGCACTACAAGACCCATCTTCCAGATCCTGAGAACCAGCTGCAAGACCCTGGGCGGACCACAGAATTGCTTTAGGCTTCCACTGATAGAGAGGAAGGAGAAATGAATGAGGGCCAAAGGTTCAAGCCAGCTCCTAAGTCCCAATTTCAACCATAATCTCTCAGTCTTACAACTCAAACAATAACCACAAGGCCAGACAGATGGCTCAAGGGTTAAGAGTGCTGGCTGCTCTTGCAGAGGACCTGAGTTTGCCACATGCTGGGCAGCTCACAGGAGAGAGAGAGAGAGAGAGAGAGAGAGAGAGAGAGAGAGAGAGAGAGACAGACAGAGAGAGAGACAGACAGACAGAGAGACAGATTCTTTTGTCTTTTGACCTTAAAAATAAATTTTAAGAAGATAACCACATGAAAATAGAAAAACGCATAGGTCAATAGGACAAAAAAATAAGATTTACGACATCTAATCAAATGTCTTTCACACAGAGAACAATCAGTAAATATTAACTCTTCTATTTTAACAAACCATCTTAAACTCCTTCAGAAAAGGGCTGGAGAGTTGACTCAGCAGTTAACAGTACCAGCTGCTCTCCCAGAGGATGGGGTGACTCACGACCATCTGCAACTCCACAGTTCCAGACAATGTGACACCCTCTTCTAACCTCTGCGGGCAGTAGGCATGTATGTGGTGCACATGCATACATGCATGCAGGCAAACATACACAAAAAGAAAATAAAATTTCTTAAAACTTTAAAGCTTCAGAAGGAAAACAAAGATGAGGCCATCGATAATTTTAGAAGATGTGAATAACAGAGCAGACTTATGTTTAATACCTACTAAATTTCAGTTTCACCTCGAGTATCAGTTCTAAAAGGCTGAGTATAGAATTGCTCTGATAAGAGGACCCACGATTGATTCCTGGCACCTATGTGACACCCCACAGCTATCTGTAAGGCCAGCCTCAAGGGGTTTGATGTCTCCTTCCAGCTTTTAGAGGCACTGCACATATACACAGGCAAAACATATACACATATAAAATAAAAAAATTATAAACACTATGATGAAATCATACAACCAAATTAATAATAAATGAATTTCCCGTGAGTCTACTCAAGCTATATACATTCAAAAAAGATTGTATGTGTGTGTGCATGCACGCACACACACACACACACACACACACACACACACACACACACACACGTGCATGCATGTGCATAATTCTGGAAAATCTTCAAACTAAGTACTTTTAAAATTGCCCATGAAAACATTGAGGAACATACTGGAAAGATTTCCTACTTGTGAAAAGAATGATCTCTTTTTTTAGTAGAGAGCAAGATAAAGACATTTAAACATCATCAAGATAAAGACATTTAACAGCATAAAAGTAAGGACCAGTTATATTCACTTCCAGAATGTCCCTAGAGTCATATGAAATTAAACCCATAAAGTGTCCAACAGGGCTTTAGAGGCTCACAGAGAAGCTGGTGACTCACTCTTAGGTGACACATCTGGCTATTAGGTTGAGAGTGGGCTAGCTCAGGCAAAGAGGGGAAAGCTGGCTTTTAAAGGTGAGGAGCCTCCTGAAGAGCCATAAGGGAAACACGGGATCTGAGGAGGTTTTTTCCTTTTATTTCTCTTTTCTTGTCTCCCAGCAGGGTTCCCAGGACTTTGAGTTTCTTGGGTATAAAAGGGAGGAAAATACATTCAAGGGTGAATGTTTGTTTGAATGTAAGTACCTGTTAAATACTGGCATCACAAAGCAGACCACCGGGAAAAAATGACCACAGGATTAACTATTATACAAAAAGGGGTGTAACAGAAATGCTAGAAATAACAGACAAGCTAGAATAAGGGGTTTTTGGTTTTGTTTTTTGGGTTTTTTTTGTTTGTTTATTTGAAACAGGTTCTCACTATGGAGCCCTGCAGGCCTGGAAAACCATGCAGACCTAGCTGACTTTAAACTCACAAAAATCCACCTACCTCTGCCTCCTAAGTGCTTGGATTAAAAGTATACAGCACCATATCCAACATATTTTTAATATATACTAGTTAATGCTTCATTAACGCTTTTCCACAACAATGAGTTTTATATGCCTTTTAATTAATTATGAATTTAATTTCACATCACTTCAGAGTTTTTCTGGAAACACAAAGATACAGAAACCAAAACAAGGAAAAGATTTTCTCAAGAAAAAAAGCATGTCAAGTCTGGTGCCGAGAATCTGAAAATGTAGGACTGGTGGGCACACGGGTTAGAAGTGATACAGGGACTGGGGTTCTACCAATCAAAATTACTAGCTGAAAAGCCTACTCAATCACAAGTGCCATACGTAAAATGTATCCATCTAAATAACAAGCAAGAACAAAGTACAGATAAAATGAAAGCAGTCTTCCAAAGTGTAATAATCTAATGGGAAGAGCACTACAATGTTAACACTGATCATTACAGGTTCAGAGGCCAAACCAGAGCCAAAGGCGTTAGTGATTTACCAAGAAGAATAAAGGAGTCCTACCTTCCTACTAGCACTGCTGGCCGTCCCTTAGCTAAAGGAGCAGGTCCATGGTGAGGAATTACGCATTAGGGACGAGGAAGGCACTTGAGAAGTGTGCAGTGAAGTCTCACGGAAGTGATCACAGGGCTAGCCAAAAGAACTGAGCTGTAAAAAGAAATGTTAGGAGTCAGAGCCTCTCACTAGAGAGGGAAGAGAAAAATCGTATGTGTGAAGTACAGCAAAGCCACTCCTAGAACTGACGGGGCTGTGGGTCGTCACCTTCACCAGGTGAGAATACCACACTGACCTAACCCGCCTGCCCGCGGCCGTCCTCCTCCTCCTCTCGCCACAGACGCCCAATGCCTGCCCTTTTCTCTCCCACCCAGCTCCTCCAGCTTTGAAGAGCCGAATCTTGTTTTTCTCCATTTTCAAAGCATAAAACTCACTTCAAGCAAAAGCACAGCAGAAGTAGTGAAGTACTACACATAAAAACATGTTCCATGCGGAAGGGGACATCCCGGCAGGCTCTACCCCGACAAAGGACTGCATGCCACTATCACCTGCTAGGACTGAGACTTAGGCTTCCCTAGGAAAGATCCCTAATTGGTTATCCGATACCAAGCAGTCAGCCCTGAAATCGGGGTTGGGTTTATATATTTATGCATACATATACACATGCATGCGCACACACACACACACACACACACACACACACGCACACACACACGCACACACACACACAATCAAATATAATCGAACAAAAGAGGACACAGGAGGGGTTGAAGAGATAAAAGGAAAGCGGCAAAATTATGTCATTATATATTAACTACAAAAAAATTAGGGGGAGTCTGAAGAAGTAATTAGGTATGCAAAGGATGATAAAAAGTTAAGGAAGATTTTTCCCGACAAAGATGTATTTTCTGTCTCAAATGCTTCAGTTTGCCTCAATACACTCCTAGATTAGGCTGGATTTCTGTTCATTCTTCAAAGTGGAGGCTGTTAAGAGGCCTCTGGCCGTGGTTCTCTTCTTTGTTGCCGATGTCCATATACAGCTGCCCCATCGATCCCCGTGGATTGGTCCTGGAACCCCGCAGATGCTAAGGTCCTTTCCAGGAAGTGTACAGAGCAGGGGAAGGCTCAGTAGCTAACAGCCCACGCTGCACCTGCACGTGCTGGCTGGCAGTCTAGAGGTCAGATCACCAGGACTTTCATCAAGTTTGATAAAATGGGTGGCAGACAGCAGAAGTACAAAGAAGCTTGAGAGTCAGCTGGGCTAGAGGACCCAGCCCAACCTGGCACAAACAAGACAGACCTCAAACCAAATTCAAAATGCAAAAACTAGCTCCCCAAAGTTGTCCTCTGAACTCCACAGACACACCACCACACATGCACATAAAAATAATCTTAAATTCAAAATAAAAAATGTAAGCATCACAGTACTGCTGAAAAACTGCCCGCATTATCCTATATACTATAAACCATCTCTAGGTTACTATTATTACCCATTATAATATATAGACATTATGTATCAGTTGTTGTCAGTATTTGGAGGGAAAAGGACAAGAACGAATTTGTGCATTTATAATATAAACACAACGTTTTGTATAACATTTTTGAGCAGTGATTGAATCTTCAAACATCTATACAAATACCATATATATGAAAGTTACAACCTTGTAACTTTCTTATCTTCTGCCCATAGAAATGTGTCTCTAACCCTAGCTTCCCCGTCTATAATCCTCTATCCTGTCTTCTTCCCACCATAACCCCGCCCCCCACTGCAATGTGGTATGTGTATGTGTGTGTCCATATGTTCATCCATCCATCCATCCGTGAGATGAGTGTAGACTCGGTTCTCTCCTTCTACCTCCATATGGGTTGGGCAAGTGCCTTTCCCTGGAGCTATCCCTCCGTCCCCACCCTTTCTGCTTGCCTATTCTGTATGCTGTCATTCCCCTTGACTTTCATAAGAATACAAAGGCATTTCACATGTCCCCAGAACTATTTGCTTCCCTTCCAGTCAGGAAACTGACCGCTTTTATCAGTCTTATTCTCCACATCTTCCACTCTTCCAATGATCTACCAACTTCCAAAGACACCTTCACTGCCTCCAAACATTTTATTTCATTTTAGGTTTCCCACGGTTCTCAATGCTAGTGCAATTGGAAATTTAACCTCTATATGATTTAAAATGTCATTTAATCCCCTTCTTCCATGAAACCGGAACTGAGAGAAGGGTTTCTATCCTAAGACTGTTAAGTCCTCCACATCACCTGAGACATAGTAGTCACCAAACAAGTGTAACTGAATGAGTGACAAAGTAAGGTGAGTTACAGTTATTAGTGTATATGGTGTCAAAGAAGGCTTCTGAATGAGTTCTGGTAGGCAGTAAAATGTATAACTTAAGATGGTATTTAAATATGAATTTCTAATCATTACTTCTTTTATATGATTTCAAAAAAGCATGTTATACTACAGCAAAATAGTATTTATTGTTGTATACACTACATAATAGTGGAGGTCAGAAAACAACTTTTGGAAGCAGGCACTCTTCTTCCTGCATTGAGCTTCCTGGGAGTGAACTCCGGTCTGCAGGCTTGCTGGCAAGCACCCTTACCAACTGAGCCATCTCACTGGCTCCCCTGTTTAGGGTTTCTTTCCTTTTTTATTTTAGATATTTTTCGGTAAGGTGCCACCATTGCAGCATGGCTGACCTGAAAATCACTATGTAGACCACGCTGGCCTCAAACTCACACAGATCCGCCTGCCTCTGCTGTTGTGTTGTGTTGTGCCTTTGGGTTGAAATTGAAAGTGTGCCACCAAGCCCTGTGTACATTTGTCTTCATTTATGTACAGGCATGTTATTCTATGTGTATGTCACATATGTACAAGTCCCCACAGAGGTCAGAAAAGAGCATCAGACACCGGGGAGGTGGAGTTACAGGCAGTGAGAATCGCTGGGCATTGGTGCTGGGAACTGAACTCAGGTTCTCTGGAAGGATAGCAAGGGTTCCTGGCCCCCAGAATTCCTATTTTTATGATTTCTAGTAAGCATGCACCAATTGTATAATTAGTTCCTTTCCAAATATACCCCTAAATCACTGGGTCATCCATTTAATTCCTAATGTTTACATTTTTACTGTCTTGTCAGTGCCGATAACTGCATTATTTGGAATTTCATGTATTTGTCTTTTGCTGTGATATGGAAATGGTCATGCTCAACACACTACATGAAACAGAGAAAACTATTCATCTAGACCCCATGCTCAACACTGAACAGTTCAAATGTCTCAAGACAGCTAGTCAAAGCACCAATGTGTTTTCTCTAAATTTCCAACTAAGTCTTCTCTATAATTTTTCAGTGAAAAAGCATATTTATTAATATTGAAGTGGCTTCATTTAAAAACAAGTGACAACTTCATTAGTGACGTGTTCAAGTGGGACTTTAAGCTACTATAAGTCTGTGAATAAACAATCTGCCCTTTGTATTACTCCACACACACTACCGTTCTTCCCAAAACTCAGCAGACGGCACTCGACAACTGAAAATGGTGGAGACATCTGTTGCACACCTTCATCTCCCACACTGATGTCTGCAGCTCCACAGGTGCTCATCTTAACCCACTCAGACCAAACAGAGTGTCCACTTCCCAAATGTGCTTTTCTTCAAAAATGGGGGATTAGGTCTGGCGTGAAGAATTGAGAGATAATTCCAGGGACACATGAGTGACACCCTAAAACACACAACTCCGATGATCACCCCTGTCTTACTGGCCCTATTACATTTTCCTGTATCTTCTCCTCTTCTCCAACAAGCATCCTTTATTAGAAAACTGAATTGTGATCAAACAGATATATAAAAATATGCCACATATTTAAATATAAACTTACAGACACTTAAAGTCATATTTTTAAAGAAAACTTCTTGTTCGTGGTGTGATTATTTTAAATAGGTGTAAATATGCCTATATAATAACCTAGCTCTTCATTTTTACATCAGCCTGAGTTGCATGTGAATAAGGGACCTGCACCCATTCTTACTTGTTTGACTCAGAAGCTTATATTCCCTTCCCCCTTTTGGGGTAACACATCTCAGTTTTCTTCTATTGAGGTATGTTTTTCTCATCCTTCTTCCTCATGGTTTGGATGACATTGATCATTGACTTTCTAAAGTTCCTACAGTAGACAGGCCTCAGTAGTTCAGGAATGTAAGAGACCCCACCTGCACATTTCCCCACCCTCCTGGCTGAGGGTCTCATAGCCTCATGCATACTGCTCAAACACCCTACCACTGAGCTACATTGCCAGCACCGCTCATCCAACATTTCTTCAGGAAGGAAAGTTCTCTTTCAGCTGAAGTTGCTGAACTAAAAGAGCTTAAGTTCCTATTTAACAATAAACCAACCCAAAGAAAACAGGAAGAGATGGAAAGGGAAGTGGAGAAGATTCTGAAAACATCATGCCCTAAGTCTGCATTCAAGTATGAACAGATGAAATTTCTGGAATTTGGAATCGCTGCTAAGAAACAATTCTCCAAAGATTACTCATATTCCTACAGAAAGGGCAATATGAGCAAACGGTACATGGGTTTCACATAAGGGACAAAGTTGGAAATAGAGATGGTGTCTCCCTATGGGGAAAGAGCAATTTAGAGTTCCAGCCTTCCCTCCTGGGATGCAAATCTACTGCCCACATGTGTAACTATCTGACACCATCACATGACCAACCACAAGGACAGGAGGAGAGTAACCACTGCTGTGATAGTCCTCTGCCTACCAAGAGGCCTCTGATAATACATGAATATCTACACCACAGCAGGCTGGAGCTGGGGAGATGGCTCAGCGGGCAGGAGCACTTGTTCTACAAGCATGAGCATCTGAGCTTGAATCTCCAGCATCTGTATAAACACGCTGGTCAGGCCTGCCCATGTCTGTACCTGAAGCATTGTGGAGTGGAGACAGGGCAGATCCAAAGTTCACTGCCCAACCAACCCACTTAGACAGCTGGCCTCAGCTCAGTGAGAGATCCTGTCTCGACAGTAAGGCAGAGCGACACGAGAAAGTACCCCATGTCCTGTGTGGCTTCTACATGTGCCTACATGCTCACATTCATGCACCACAGCAGACACACCCAGAGATAGACACACAGCTATAGCAAGTCAGCGTTGGATGGCAAGCAAGGTATTCTCACTTCCTACAATGTTACATGAAGCAAATAACTGTTTTAATTATTATTTCATGCAATGACTACTTGCTGAAAGCAATTAGCCATGCAAAAGTTTCCTACTTAAAAAACAAATCCTGCCTCCATGGAGATTATAATTTAAAAAGAAAAAGCAAAAATATTTTAAACGTTTTTTAAAAGGGCTAGCTGTGACAACCACTATGAAGAAGCCTAAGGGAGGTACTACTGATAAGAGAGGAAGACCTGAGGAGGAGAAAGCTATACCGAGATACATGCAGAGGAAGCGAATCCCGGCCAAGGGGGAGTGAGTTCAGAGTCCCTGTGTAAGGCAAAGCAGGGAAGTCTCTGTGCGGTGACTGGTGGGAGGAATAAAAATCTTCATAAGGACCCTGCATGAGAGACCAGGACCACGAATCAGAGTTCACCTCCCGTGCGTGGGCTTCCCACAGAGCTACCTGGAAGCACTTGGAGGCCCTGAGGAAATGGTCCCCAACTTTTCAGAAGGATGAAAGGCGACTTTTCCAGCAGAGAGTCTCACTAGGAGTTATACTGAAGAAAGATTCTGCTGAACTAGGAGGAAGGAAGTGGAGGTGTAAGATTCAGTCACATTTCAGGATGTTTGGGAAGCAAAAGGAATGTCTAGAATGACTGTGGGAGACATCACAGAAAAGGAACTGAGGATAATTTCAAAGATTGGGGTTTAAGCAAAACCAGGACGGTGCCACCGCTTTCAGAGGCGGGAACTATGGTTTTATAAAATGACGTCTGTCATTTGTTTGAGTTCTAAAATTACCTGGAAATGTAAAACCTTCTGACAGAAATCAAGCAACAAGTCACAGCCATTTAACATGTAGAAATGAATCAACAGAGTAGAAGAAACTCGGTATTTCTCTACTGCAGGGAAAGAAATCAGCAATACTTAACATGTACATCGCTGCTATTATAAATCAGACTGAGCCTAGTTAGACTGAGAGACTGGAGTTTCCTCGATGAGATACTTTTCTTCTTTTAAAGGAGAAGCTGCAAGGGTGGAGGGCCGGTATAAAGGGACAGGAGATGAGTGGGACTGAGGTGCATGATGTGACATCCTCAAAGAATCAGCAAAAGGTTAAATAATAAAAAAAAAAAAATGTGAGGCTCTTGGTGTCCTGGTGCTTTGGCTGCCTATTCTATCGCTGTGAAGAGACATCATGAACAAGACAATTTATAACAAAAGCACCTAAGAGAGGGCTGGCTTTACAGTTCCAGAGGATGGGTCCATGACCATCATGGCAGAGAACATGACAGAAGACCAGCTTGGCACTAGAGCAGTAGCTGAGAGCTCACATGTGGCCACAGGCAGGCAGAGAGGGAAACACTGGGAATGGCATGAGCTTTTTAAACCTCAAGCCACTCCCAGCAACATATCTCCTCTCACAAGGCCAAACCTCCTAAAACCTCCCACAACTGGTGAGGCTTTCAAACATGAGCATATACAAGGCATTAGCATTCAAACCACCAAAACCGACAATTAAACTTGAACATCCAGTAGGTCACTTCACGAAAGGAGTACACCTTGCGTGAAGCTTCACTAAAGGAAAACAGCTCAGCTGACAACTTGCGTGCCACGAGAGCGTGAGGACCAGAGTTTATATCCCCAGCACCCATGGAAAAGGCCTGATGCAGCAATGGACACCTGCGAATGCCAGCACTGGAGAACAGAGATAGGAGGGTCCCTGGAGCTCACTGGCCAACCAGTCTGGACCGTCAGCTTACCTCAATGAGAAAGCCTGTCTCAAAAGCAAAGCTCAAGAGAAGGCTCATTGGCTAAGAAAAAAAAGTCCTCTTCCAGAAGACCCAAGTTCAAGTCCCAGCACCCACACTGGGCAGTTCATAACTACCTCCAGTGCTAAGGGGTCTGATACTTCTATCCTCTGAATGCATCTGCACATACCCACAGATGGACACACACATATACACATAATTAAAGCAAAATCCATGAAAAGCAAGGTGGAGAGGGACAGGAAGACAAGTCAGAGGGTAAAAGTGCCACACAGCCTGGTGACCTGAGTTCAATCCCAGAAACCCCCATAGAAAGCCAGAGGCAGAGGCACGTATCTGTAATCGCAGCACTCCTATGGCAAGGCGGGAGGCTCAGACAAGAGAATTAGAATCATCTGGAAGCTTAGAGGTCAGCTATCCTAGACTACAAAGCAAATGCTAGAAGACAGACCCTGCCTCACAACAAGGTAGAAAAAACTCCAGAAAGTTGTCTTCTGACCTCCATACAAATGCTGTAGTACAAGACAAGGGTGTGTACCTACACAAAAAGAGGAAGGAAGGGGTGCAGAGTGGAGGGGAGGGGAGGACAGGACAGGACAGGACAGGACGGGAGAGATAAAACTCTGGCCTCCTGGCCTCCACGTGCACACGCAAGCACAAGTACACAGATAGGCAGCATACATGTAGGTCTGTACTCACACACATTTTACAAAAATATTGCCTTTGCTTCTAGCAAAACAAAATTTATAAAATCTTCGTGAAACTTAGAATGAGGGATGGTTAACCTAGATGAGGCTATCTGTACACAGAAAACTCCAGATTCTAAAAGAAATACAATTCAAGAGAAGAGACACTGTGGTGCAAGAAGTAGTGTAACTGCTAGACAGTCACTGCCCATTTTTAAAAAGCACACTTTCCTTTGAATGCATTGTGATGCTACCACAAGAATCCCCATCAACTAAGTTCTGGAACCCCCCCACACACACACACACACACACAAGCCACACGTTGAAGAGCAGCAAGGACACAGACCACAGAAATATTCAGCTTCAAGGAGAGAACTATCCACAGATAACAGCAAGCCCGCATCAGTGAGCACTAGAGAAATCAAACACCAATCTTAGGCTCTGTGTCAATCAGGAGGCTTTCTAAGTCAGAATGCTCTCTTGTCCTGCAGCCTCCCAGACACTAGGATACAAGGGCCTTTACCTATGTACCAACCACATAATGTAGCTCTCATCTTAGAAGGAAAGAAAATATTTAACAACTTTGATGACTATGACTCTATAGAATCATTAAAAAGTCCTAAGGGTGCTGCTAAGAGTGCTTAATTAAATGCTTCCTCTTATGGGTGTAGATGTTTGATTTGCAAATGTTTGAGGAAATGACTTTTGCAAATTCCAAACTCTACTGGACTTAAAAGTTTTCTAAGTGTTTGTTTCTAATTGTTGTTCTATGGAGAATGACTAAAAGCAATCTCCAAGGATATAACAAGTGTTTGTTACTGTACAGTCAGACAAGGAACCTGATTAGATCACCTTGATGCCTACAGTGAAAGTGCTGTCAACACCTTCGTTCTTAGATGCTCGAGTGGGAAAAGAAGATAAAGTCACAGCTGCCACCTAGAAACTTCAGACTAGACTGTCACACATGTAAATAGCTTGCATTTGGATGGGGAGGGGGGAATCAGGAATCAGCAATTTAAATTAAAATGTGCCTTGCAGCATGGGGTGGTGACTGCAGCCTAGTTTACCCAAGTCCTGTTGAGGACTTACTCAGTGTACCAACAGCCAGCAACTGTCTGCGCATTTAAACAGTTTCTTAAGAATTGGCGTCCTACAGTTATAGAGTTTAAATTTTAAACCAATTGAGTGAATAATACAAAGTGGGAGTGCTAATAAGCATTTAATAGCATTTACCATCTCTACCGATTTCAAGACATTACTTTTAGTTCAGTGAAAGGAATTTATAGCATTCAACAAACAAAAATGACAACCTAAGGCGAAAGAAAATGCTTTTAAGAAATGAGACTGGTGGAGGCTGGAGAGATGGCTCAGCGGTTCAGAAGTCCTCCAGAGTTCAATGCCTAGCAACCACATGGTGGATCACAACCATCTATAATGGGATCCGATGCCCTCTTCTGGTATGTCAGCTACAATGTATTCACATACATTAAATAAATAAATAAATAAGTAAATAAATTCAGACTGTTGATCTGATAGGGAAAATGGAAAAAAACTATACTGCATGTAATTCAGTGTGTAAATACACACATATAGCTTTAATGAACTTTCCTCATGTGGGCTGATGGTGTCCCCTTCAACAGCCAAAGAGCACCTCACAATAAAACAAAAACCTCAATACCGGAAATAAGCCCTCTTTTGGCCAGGGCTATCCAAGAAACTCCTATGACATAGAGCTGTCTCAAAAAAAAAAAAAAAGAAAAAGAAAAAGAGCCCAGAGGCCCCTGAATTGGAACTGATCTGAATCAGTTCTGAATCAGCCCCATTCCTGAGGACTAACCTTATAGTACCAAAAGGTCCTGTGAGAGCTAGTTTTAGTGTTCTCTCTCTCTCTCTCTCTCTCTCTCTCTCTCTCTCTCTCTCTCTCTCTCTCTCTTCTTCCCTCTCTTCCCTCTCTTCCCTCTCTCCTCTCTTTCCTCTCTCCTCTTCCCTCTCCTCTCTCTCTCTCTCCTCTCTTCTCTTCCCTCTCTTCTCTCTCTCTCTCTCCCCCTCTCCTCTTCCCTCTCCTCTCTCTCCTCTCTCCACTCTTTCCTCTCTCCTCTTCCCTCTCCTCTCTCTCTCTCTCTCTCTTCTCTTCCCTCTCTTCTCTCTCTCTCTCCTCTTCCCTCTCCTCTCTCTCCTCTCTCCACTCTTTCCTCTCTCTCCTCTTCCCTCTCCTCTCTCCCTCCCTCCCTCCCTCCCTCCCTCCCTCTCTCTCTCTCTCTCTCTCTCTCTCTCTCTCTCTCTCTCTCTTTCTCTCTCCCTCCCTCCCTCCCTCCCTCCCTCCCTCATCTCCCGAAGCTGCAAGCAGCCCCTAATTAAATGCTTCTTTTGTAAGAGTTGCCTTGGTTGTGGTGTCTCCTCACAGTAAGAACATGAACTAAGACAGAATCATCCTGTCAACACAGGACAGATAAAAATGCAGAGCTGAGTACAGCCGCTGAGCACTTCCTAACTTCAGGCATTTTTACTTACATTGTCTCATTGCTTCTCCATAACTACCATATGAGGTAATTTTATCTTACTCATTTAATAGAAGAGGAAACTATGATTTGATGATATTAAGTAATTTGTCCAAGATCCCACAAAAGAGAAGCTGAAGCTGAAGCCCAAGTTATATGGCTTCCAAATAAACCGTTCTTCTTTTCACTACACTTTCCCAACCTGGCAAGGAACTCTGTCATTAAAATTTCCAGGCTTTTAATTAATACTTACAGAGGAAAGAGATAATATCAAGCTTATAATGAATGGTAATAATGTAGACTGAATATTAGTCATAGTTTTATAACTACAGATGAAGATTTAAGAAATAATTACAAGTTATGCATGACATTACATTTTTTAAAACTGAATATGTAATACCCTTAAAATGGAAACATTTTTGCTAAAATTTATTTTCTTAGATACCAAGTGAACTTCAGTTTACCTACATATTTTCAATTTCAAAAACTCTTGAAGACCCATATGTGGGACCCACACTTTAGTAAACTTCATACATGAGAAACTACAAGTGTACTTGTTCTGACAGAATAAGAAAGGTGGCTATTTTATTCTGATTTCTTTGTTCCAGCTCTAACATGTCCTCGACTGGGTTTTTCCCCAGATACGGAAGTGGCTAAGTAGCTCAGCTGAGCTACACCACAACGTAGGTGCAGATATAGACTCATTGGAATGTTCCCTGGAAAGCTGTGGTGAGCGATGGAGTGCTGGGTGCCTACAGCAAGCTTTAGTTATTTTCCAATACACTAACTAGGGCAGTTATTGGTGACTTTTCTTCTCTGTATTTTCTCAATTGATTCTGAAGAACTCAACCTGAGTATTTAAATGAAAACGGGAATAAGAGAGGTAAGAAGGAGGGAAGAGGTAGGGAAAGGCGCTCTGGTGAAATCCTAAGGGGAAGCTCAGCACTTGCACCTTAGTTCAAGTCACTACTCAGGCCCTAAAGCGGTAGCCTGCTCCCTTTGATGTCTCCATGACACAGGTTGACCACAGTAAGTATGCCTAAGGCAATGAAAATCTGTCTTATTCATCTGTAAATTCTGATACATATCTCTCAAAAATGTAAGAAATTAGTAGATAAAGATAGGTATAAAAAGCTTTCTGAAATAGAAAAGGACACAGATATTGAAGAAAAGTGCAATACTTCCCTAAGATAGAAAAGATACAATATACAATTATTGTGCATGTGAACTAATGTCATTTCCACTTTTATTCCTTTATTAGAAACTGAAGCTCTGCATTAAGATATTCCTTTATTAACACTATGAGACAACAGTGAAGATAGTTTTAAGTCCTATTGCAATACTGTAAACAAAGACCATGAAGTGGTTCTAAAATAGTTGACTTTTTAAGTTCACATTTGCAAACTCTTTTTCCATCACAAAATACATTGTTCCAAACAGTATGCATAAGTATCTAGTTTATTCAGTTACATTATCAGAACACTGAATGACTGGCCACCCCTTTGTCCTCCCCTCCAAAATATGTGCAGCATGGTGCAAACCTACCATCCAGTAACACAAATCCAAGCTTAAACAGAACTTTCATTTTTATGGCAAGTTTGTACATTATCTCTCCTATGGCTTCCAGAATGCAATTTACAAATCTGAGCCTGAGATACAAACATACTGGCTACCCAGTAGCTCACAGAACCATACAGAGTAATGCTTAGTGAAACTAAGTTACTATTGTTTTTTTCCAGTTACTTAGTTTCACTATTTCCACTTACACACAAACAAGGACCTTACAATATTTTGATCATTTCAGTTCCTCTGTTAATATTTACTATGGAACAGCAATGTCAAAAGTATCACTACCATAAAAATAACAAGTGCAGCTCATTTTGTGCAAACTGAAAATTCACTTGACGCCAGAGAACAAGAACTGCAGATCTGAAGAGTTCACCGAAAAGTTCGAGCCGCATGTCAACTAAGAACGAAATTCAGGAATACTGTCTACCAAAGCCTAGATTACGTCTCCCACACAAACGACTTCAACCTTTGAAGTAGAGCCGAACAAGCATTTAACAGGATACCACATCATCTTCGCTAGTGTGTATTAATACTGTCAATGCAGAAAAGAAACAGATCTTCGCCGAAGGTCTTTTATGGAAGAGAACCGAAAGTGTTTCCAAGAATGCCTATGTACTCTCTTAAAACATCCCCAGGACCTTGGAAAGCCCTCAACTCTAGGGCTATCAGAACATCTTTTCTTGGCTGTGAAAGGGACACTCAACCTTTTACATCCTTTGGCTCTTCCACACACCATGATAAATCCTACACAGGTGTGTATACAAATAGTCCCTACACCGCACCATGTATTTTGCAATACTTTTTCTTTAAACCTGTTCTCATTTCAAAGATGGATTGCAAATTACTTTTTAGACGTTAACCACTAAAACGATGTTGGTCTTATCTTCATATTCTTTTACATAGTGACTTCAGGTTGAGAAGGTTTTCTTAAAATGCCTGAAGACTCCTGTACATGTTAGAGTAGCATACGTTAGAGTGACCATGAGACCATTGTGAATATATACAGCTTCTTCAGAAGTAAAAGTATCAAAAGCTTCATCGCTCTTACATCATGAGATATTGAAAATGAAAGGCTGATTAACAAATTGAGATTGCAGTGGCATTCCCAACAAAAATCACAAATGTACAAGTTCAAAGCGACCACCTCATGGAAACTGAATTGTTCAAAGGCGACCTAGCTCTTATCAAAACTAACCTCATGAACTCCTTTCAGAGAGCTGATCCTAAGAGGAGTCCAAAGAAGGCACAAAGGTGCCTCCAAATACCTCAGACCCCTAAAAACCTTTAGGGCAAAAATCGCCCCCTGATAAGTCCAGATGCCTCCAGGAGTCTCTCTGAACCAGACTCCTGAAAGGCTGCCCTGCACCATAGGGACAGTGGGACGTGAAGCTGAAGGAGAGGAGACACAGGGTTAGAGGGTCCTGATGGAAAGGGGCTGCGGGAACACCCGGGACCCCGAGCCCCAGGAGAGGGCGGCGACTGGTGGGGACACCAGAAGGGGTGTGGGCACCGTGGGCGAGCGACGGAGGAGCGCAAGTAGGGAAAGGGTGCGGGCTCCCAGCGCTGCAGCCCCGGCCCCGCCCCACGCCCCGCAGACCCTCGACCCGCGACGGGGCGGGGCCAGTCGCCCGCCACGGCCGGCACCGCCCCCTCAGCCTCCGGGTCCGGGCGGGTGGTAGGGGCGGGCCTGGCGGGCCGGGTGAGCAGCCGGACCCGAGGCCAACCCGGAACGTTCCGTCGCGGGCAGGATGGGGCGAGTGACCCCGCAGCCCCGGGCGCGGACGGAGCAGGCTGAGGACGGAGGAAGAGCCTCCGCACAGCCCGCGCCCGCTGGGCCAGAGCCCGGCGGCCCCCTGCGGGCCGGGCCGGTTGCCCCCGCGCTGCGCTCGCCTTCCGGCCTCCTTCCCACCTCCCGGGGCGTTGCCCCGGGCAACAGTGCCTACGGACGGCGGCGTGAAACGCACCTACCTAGAACCTGACAAGCAGGAGCCCCTCAGACCCGGGAGCCAGTCGCCACCCGGCGTCACGGGGACTGCCCCAGCCAATAGGCGCCGCCGTCGCGAGCCTCGCCAGCCAATCCCGCTACACTCCGGTCTCCGGGCACCCCGAGAGCTCAGCCAATGAGCAGGAGCGAGGGGCGGGCGCTGCCGCCAGCCCCAACCCCCTCTTCTACAACCTCCCAGGAGGCGGGCGCGGCCCATTGGCTCGGACCCGCGAGGGGCGGAGCTTGGCGGGTGGGCGGGTGCTGGAGTTGCGGGGCGTGAGGAGGCGTGGGCCGCGGCCGCCGCCCTGCGCGCTGTTTCCCGTCGAAGCCTGTCCTTGCGGGGTCTGGCTCCTAGAAGAGCCCGCTTCTCCGAGCCCGGCGGTCATCCTGCGCGGTGGGATGGGCGCGGAGATGGAGGGGGCCCGACAGGAAACTCCGGAGGCTCGCGGGGCCGAAGCCGGGAAGTGGCCTGTCCGGGTGATAAGCTGAGGCCGCCCGGAAGGGTCAGCCCCGCAGGCCTGCCGGAAAGGAGGCGTGACGAACCGTGGAGCGCCCGCGGGGGACCGGCGAGCGCCGGCTGTGCTCGGCTCGGCTCGGCTCTGCTCTCCACCCCGAGCGGGCAGTGCAGCCGACTCCACCTTCCCGCGCTCCGCGTGCTTGTGCTGTAACGTGCATTCCTTCAAATGGGCTTTGCATTTCTGCGGTGTGCTCAGAACCGTCTTTTTAACGCTCCTGGGCCCGCAGTGTCAGACGCTAAGGATCCCACACTCTCTGGAAACCGGACGATGCTCTGGAAAGTGTGCCGCGAGCCCTGGGAGCCGTCCCCTCCAAAGTACTTACCTCTAGGAAAGTCTAGAAAGCCAGGAGCCGAACTGATTTACTCTTCCAGTGAGGGCTGCTTTCCGAAGCGCTCCTCGCCAGCTTGGGGCAAAACTGAGTAAGGTGGACCCGAACAGATCTTAGTAGGTGATCTGGAGCTCTGTGATAGGTGTTCCTCGTCATGGAGCGCGTCACTCTCCTATTGCTGTAGCAAGCTTTTTAAGGCAGTGAGGTCCTGTACGTGAGCTCAGCCACATTCATCGCCTGCAACAAGTCTAACAACTCCATTTCTACTCCCACCCTTAAAACCTTAGAGTTAGATTAGAGCCAAAGAAGGATTAATCCTTTTTTTTTTAAATTCTAGATGGTTATTCACTTCAGTCAGTTTCAGAGTCCAAGAACCCAAAACATACTTTAGGGACACGCAAATGTCTTACTGTTGAAAAGTGAGGAGGTTCTCTCCCATTCTTTTTCTCAGAAAACAATTGTTAAGTACTCTTGTCAGATTTACAGCCCAGGAATATCTTTCTCAAGAACTTGGAATGCATAGGAGTGGTGAGTCATTGTTAGAGCACTTGAAACTCTAGTTGAGCTCAGCAAGGATATGGGGAGCCGCTAACAAACCTGAGAATCAGTATCTTCCAAAGTTCACAGCAGAAGAAATAGCCACCTTATCTCCCAGTTTCTGTGAAATTCTAGAACTCTAAATTTCGAAACTACCTCAGACATAATGATAGTCTTTTTTCTTAAAATATAGTAGCTAACTCTCTTGGCCATCCCAACAAGTCCACCATAGATGTGACAACTTCTCTTACCTGAGGACCAGTTATTGTTCAATGTGAAAATAAAAATAGATGAGCTGTACCTACTCACCTACAGAAAAGCATGAAATTCATGGCCTTGCAGTCTCTTAGGTAATGCCTGGGCTATAGACATCACATTCTGTTTTAATGCTTATTTGACAATAAAGGTGTCTGACTTCTCTAACAATACTTTATCAAGGAACTCCCAAGTTTTTAATAGAATCAAAAAATGATAATTTTTGTATTTTATCGTTCTGTAGTTAAATGTATAAACAGCCTCTCAAATGCAAGTTAGTTTTCTATAAGCAGTGAATGTTGTATGTATCAATACATAATACATATGTGGGGGAAATAAAAGTTTGCGTTTGTATTAAATGATTTGAAAAAAAATATGACTTTGACACTGCTTTACCAAGCATACCTTTTCCAAGAACCTTAGGCTTCCTTTCTTTATAAAAGAAAAAAATGAGAACATGTGGCTGGTGAGTTAGTAAATTACAAATTTTCAGAATATAACCTTAAGTAAAGATACAATAAAAATAGACTTCTTTGATATAGTATGTGCGTGTTTACATATGAGAATGGAATCCACCTACCCTAAAGGTCTATAATTCAGTTCTATATTCTATTTCCACTTATTCAGTCAAGAAACTTAAGTTGCCCACCATATGTCAGGAATCATACTATGAAATGCAACATTTCAATTAAAAAAATTAGTAACTGGGAGGTAAATAACACATCTAACTTTATTGTTTTTCCCCCTACAAGTATCACTTTGCAAGGGAACACATTTA
>BTHU01000016.1:104412203-104517203 GCA_036184795.1 Tokudaia tokunoshimensis | reverse complement strand
GATAAGTACCACGGGGTGTGCTGTTGCTAGGGGCAGGGTGGAACTTTGAACTCTGAAATGATGAAACTTGAAATCAAACAGATTTCCAGTAAGGAAGGAGCCAGGTACAGGGAGATCTAGGAACAGAATGTTCTAGACAGCAGCTACAAATCGTTACAACCGCACACCCTGAGGTAGAAAAGATGAATGTAGCCGGGCGGTGGTGGCGCACGCCTTTAATCCTAGCACTTGGGAGGCAGAGGCAGGCGGATTTTTGAGTTCAAGGCCAGCCTGGTCTACAGAGTGAGTTCCAGGACAGCCAGGACTACGCAGAGAAACCCTGTCTCGAAAAACCATAAAAAAAAAAAAAAAAAGAAAAGAAAAGATGAATGTTACCAACACAGAAAGACTGGTGTGACCAGAACACTCGAGAACAGTGCTCAGACTGAAACACCATCAACAGATAAGACTTATAGGAAGGGTAAGATTGTGTCCTGTTCTAATTTTACTCGAACTGCAGTGAAAAAAGCCAATGGGGGTTTGTGTAGGCATTTGTTTTTTAATTTAGATTTTGTCTTTAAATAGCTTCATCCTCCTCATCTTCCTCCTCCTGCCCTGCTCCTCCTCACTCTTGAGCCCCAGACTAGCCTGGAACTGATAATGGAGCCCCAGCTGGCCATGAACTTGTTGGTGAAGTATGAACTACCTCACCAGGGTACCAGCATATTTAAGCAAGTGAGCTGTATGATCAACTTCATTTTTCCCCTCAAGATTTACTTAACAAAAGCCAGGCCCTTGCAGGTAGAAAAATTCATGGTGATTTTCATCTCCAAACTATTCAGGGAAGCATTTCTCTTTGAATCAGTAATTTTATCTGACTCAAGTCTCTACACTCAACTTTACAGGATGTGCGTATAGTTTTATATGCTTGCATTAATGGGAAGCCATCTTGGAGGCCATCCTGGAATTCTGCCCAATATACTGCAACAATAAAATAGTAATTATAGTATAACATACACTGTAGAAGAAACTGAAACCAATACAATTGACGTTACAAAGGATTTACTAATAGATTAGCTTAGGAGGCTAAATCATACAAAGTATAATTTAGCTAAGGAAGCACTGCCCCTTACCCCAAAGATAAGGTGACCTTTTAGAGACAGATGAAATTCACAATGTTAGGATGTAAAGGTTTATTCATGAGGATTGACCAGCCATTAATCCCTCCCCCCAAGAACATGCCTCTAACAGGCAGCTCAAGGGGACAACACAGGGTCACAACCACCACTAAGCCCTGGTCCACCATTGCTTTCTTTATGGTCTTATCATGAAACACATAATCTTGCCAGGTGGGCAACATGGCCCTGGGTCACAACTACACAAAAGAACAAAACCGGTGTACTTAAGAAACAATTCTGGCAATATCTTTACTGGGTAAATCTCTTCCCATCTGCCCACGTGACCGGACTTGCAGTCTCCCATCTCTGTTTAAATTGTCCAAGTATAACCTGGGACCTAAAAGAGATTTAAGAATGAAAGTGTATGCAAAACCTAAGCTGCGTCTAAGTTAGTAAATCTTCCGTTCAAGGCCAGTTCTTCCATCATCATTAGCCCAAGCCAGACAAGTGCCATTAAAGAGCTTTTCCTTCTCCCTAGTGTGCAGATGATTTCTCACTGGGAAGGCATATCGTTTCTAAGACACATATAAAAGGGACTTTTAACGTGACCAACTTTAAAAGTGCATGTGGGGAATTCTCTGGTGGCCAACGTCAGAAACACATCTCCAGCATCCTTAGGTAAACAAGGCAAAGGTTGGAAAGATGCCAGTGGGAAGGACAGTCAATATCCACAGCACTGCAAGGAGATGGGAAACGCTGGAATAACTGTACCAGGGCCTGGATCGCAGCGCGGATCCACCCATCTCCTTTTCCCAACATTTCTCCTTGTCTCTGCATTTAATTTTTCTTCTTCTCTCTGCGCTTCACCTCACATAACCGTAAAGACACTGCATTAAATTCTCTATCTGCTCAGTTCCTCTATGTGGCGCAGGAAGAACCGAACTTTTGCAACCCCACTGCTGTTGCTCTTATTCTAATTTTAAAAAAGTCCAAGTCAGGGACTTCAAACCAAGAGAGTAACCGCTGTACATCTTGTGAGAGCACAACAACTTTGGTTGAAGCGGGGGGAGCATTTCTTGGGAGACTATGTGCTAATCACTATCAGAGATTGTTCTTCCAAGAAGGACTGCCTCTGAACAACTAAGAGGGGATGGATTATATGGGGGGGGGGGCGGCTGTATGGTGCATTCCATTTCAAAACACAGAGCCTATCTATAATTATAAAGATTACCTATATGTTACATTTTCTGATAATTATGCATTATCTACAGTAAAGACACTTATAGAAGGTTATCATGGGGTTTCCCTTTGGATTTCCTGGAGTCTATGTGTTTAAGATTGTATAATTAATTAGGTACAGTAGATACATACATGAGACCGATGGGGAAGGTTTAAGCATCAAAGGCTGGGCTCTACAGCCAGTCAGACCTCTCAGGTTAAACTGTAGCCCAGCTCTTTTAGGGATCTTAGGTAAAATGGCCTGCATACTTCAGTGACTTCATCTGTGGACAGAGGAGAATAATTCAAAGGACTTCAAGGGGGAAGTCTTGTTAATTAGTTCACTAATGTGTATGGAGAGCTTACAATAATAATAGAATTCAGGAGGTGACAGTCTTTATTTTGTTTTGCAGTCATGGAGACTGAACTCAGTCAGAGACCCTTGGCCAAGCTCCTGCCCCAGCCCTAAACATGGCTGTTTATTTTAAACACAGACTTGGGTTGTTTTGTTTGTTTCTTTGTGGTTGGTGGTGGCGGTGATGGTGGCGGTGGTAGTGGTTGAATCCAAAAGAGGGTACAAAGAATCCATTTAATGAAAGCCTTCCTAGCACTAGAGAGCATAATCAGCAGTTCGAAGTACTTACATTCCAAGCACCCGTGCCCTGTGGCTCCCAACCATCTGTAACTCCAGCTTCAGGAAGGTCTGACCTCTGAAGACACTGAACTCACATACACAAACCCACACACAGACATATAGGCATAATTATTATTATCGTTATCACTGTTATTATTTTAAAAGCAGAAATCCTTTCTGTTTTAACCTCTCAAAAAAAATAAGTTACTTAATCACAACCATGTGTATCTATCTGTTTACTAACTGAAGGCTTGCTCAGCTACAAGTCAAACCACAATGTAGTAATAATGGCTATCATTATTGCTTCAGCAGCAGTAAAAAAGCAAGCCTTGATTGATAAGGAAGAAGCCCAGGCATTCTTTATAGGTCGGTTTCCTGGCAGGATGTCCTTCAGCTTTTGCTACGGTGGTGATAGTTATCAGTCTAAATTTAGAACATTAGTCGGTCTTTATACCGACTTAGTCCATCGCTGTTGATTTTAAAAAAAAAATACACAGGCATTTCTGTAGCAATTGTGGCTTGTGTTTAGTCTCCCATAGGATCAAGTATTTGAACCCTCGGGTCCCTGTTTGTTGGTGCTGTTTCTGGAGGGGGCTCAATCTGGCTGGAGGAAGTCCAGCCTTAGGGAACAGGCTTGTCTCAGTTCCAGTTCACTCTCCTGCTTCGTGTTGGAGGTTGAAGATGCGAGCCCTCAGCTTCCTGATCCAACACCTTCACCAGCGTTATGGATTCTCTCTCTGGTACCATAAATCAAAATCAATCCTTCCTTTTCTAAGACGCCTCCACTGTGGTATTTTATCACAGCAACAGAAAAGTACAGCCCAATGTAGAGTAATTTTTTATTTCATTTCCCCCTTCCCATCCCTGGTGCAGTGTGGTGATCTGAATCTGACTTGTATCCCCCACCCCACCCCACCCCCCAGGCTCATGATTTGGAAGCTTGTAAGGTGACTGTTGGTGCTGTGCTAGAAAGCTGTGTGACCTTTACGAGGTAGGATCTGGCTATAGAAAAGAGGTTACTAGGTCTGGGGACCTTTGAAGACTGCAGCCTGTTTCCTGGGCGCTTTGCCTCCTGGCCTGGACCCTGTGAATAGCCAAGTCCACACCACCATGGACTGAATTGCTCCACCCCTTCCCTGACATGATTGACTTACATAATAAGCCTGTTTGGCTGAGCCAACTAAGTCTTGCCTCCATTGCTTCTATCAAGCATGTTGGCCCCAGCAATAACAACTTACCCATAAGGTCTAAAGGGGACTACAGGTCTTTGCCTCACTTCCACATCCAACGGTGAAACGAAGCAGGATCCCTGCTTCTCCTTTGGGTTTTTATGTTTGTTTGTTTTATTTTGTTTGAAACTGAGTGCTGTTAGCTAAACGAGAGCTTACATTATCCTGTCTCAATCTCTCCAGGGCAGGGATTACAAGTGTGCAGCACCATCCCTGGTTAGAGGATGCTGTCCTATGCACTACTGAATCCTAATAAAAATGCTTAAGGTATGCAATCCCCTACTCTACTCAGATATATGCCAAGTGCTTTTACTCACTGTGATGGCGGTGGTGTCTTGGTTGTCAACTTGACTATATGTGTAATCAACTAAGAGACACGCCCCCTGGGTGGGTTCCTGAGGAGGATCAGTTGAAGATTAGAGATGGTCTCCTAGAATGGGCAGGAACTCCCAGAAGCAACCCGGATGTGAGGAGGTCTTAGGGGAGGGTATTGTCCTTTTTGTCCCCATCTCAGCTTCAGCAGAGCGGTGCATATTTCTACACTGATACGTCTGCTGCGGTGGCGCTTTCTGATGATGGAATGCAGCTTCTTTGGCCTTTCCACGGGAACTGAAGATCTTCTGCTCTCCAGGAATCTTCTAAGCCTTCAGCCCCAGACTGAATGCATCACACAGCTACGACTGGATTTTCAGCCTCTCTAGTGCTCGGGCAGCCATTACTGGACTATCCAACCTGTATTGTATAATCCAACCTAATAAATCACCTTTGTAATATATATTCTCATTCTATTGGTTTTGCTCCTCTGGAGAACACTGGTTAGTGTGGGCAGGTGCACACCAGAGTCTCATTTAAGTCTTATAAAAACCCTGTGGGATAGACACTTCTTTTTTTTTAACTAGGTATATTCTTTATTTACATTTCAAATGTTGTCCCCTTTCCTGGTTCCCCCCTCCCCCGAAAATCCCATAAGCCATCTCCCCTTTCCCAATCAACCCTCCCCCCGCTTCCCTGTCCTGGTATTCCTCTACATTACGGCATTAAGTCTTTCCAGGACCAAGGGCCTCTCCTCCCTTTGGTGTCTAATAAGACCATCCTCTACTGCCTATGTGTCTGGAGCTATGGGTAACCCCATGTGTACTCTTTGGTTGATGGTTTTGTCCCTGGGAGCTCTGGTAGTACTGGGTGGCTCATATCGTTGTTCCTCCTATGGCACTGCAAACCCCTTCAGCTCCTTGGGTCCTTTCTCTAGCTCCCCCATTGGGGAGCCTGTGTTCAGTTCAATGGCTGGCTGAGAGTGGCCCCCTCTGTATTTGTCATGCACTAGGAGAGCCTCCCAGGTGACAGCTATATCCAGCTCCAGTCAGACAGCACTTGTGGGCATTCACAATAGTGTCTGGGTTTTGTAACTGTATATAGGATGCATCCCTGGGTGGGGTAGTCTCTGGACAGTCTTTCCCTCAGACTCTGCTCAACCTTTTGTCTTTGTATCTCCTTCTGTGAGTATATTTTCCCCTTTCTGCAAAGGACACAAGGGTCCATACTTTGTTCTTCCTCCTTCTTGGGCATCATTTGATATGTGAAATGTGTCTTGGGTATTCCAAACTTCTAGGCTAATTTCCACTTATCAGTGAGTGTATATACCATGTATGTTCTTTTGTGATTGGGTTACCTCACTCAGGATGATATTCTCCAGTCCCAACCATTTGTCTAAGAATTTCATGAATTCATTGTTTTTAATGGCTAAATAGTACCCCATTGTATATATATACCACATTTTCTGTATCCATTCCTCCGTTGAGGGACATCTGGGTTCTTTCCAGCTTCTGGCTATTATACTTAGGGCTGCTATGAATATAGTGAAGCATGTGTCCTTATTACATGCTGGAGAATCCTCTGGGTATATGCCCAGGAGTGGTATAGCAGGGTCCTCTGGTAGTATTATGCCCAGTTTTCTGAGGAACTGCCAAACTGATTTCCAGAGTGGTTGTACCAGCTTGCAATCCCACCAGCAATGGAGGAGTGTTCCTCTTTCTCCACAACCTCTCCAGCACCTGCTGTCTCCTGAGTTGTTGGTTTTGTTTGGTTTTTTTTTTGGTTTTTTTTGTTTTTTTGTTTTTCAAGACAGGGTTTCTCTGTGTAGCCCTGGCTGTCCTGGAACTCACTTTGTAGACCAGGCTGGCCTCGAACTCAGAAATCCTCCTGCCTCTGCCTCCCAAGTGCTGGGATTAAAAGCGTGCGCCACCACTGCCCGGCTCTGAGTTTTTGATCTTAGCCATTCTGACGGGTGTGAGGTGAAATCTCAGGGTTGTTTTGATTTGCATTTCCCTGATGGCTAAGGATGTTGAATATTTCTTTAGGTGCTTCTTAGCCACTCGTTATTCCTCAGGTGAAAATGCTTTGTTTAGCTCTGTACCCCATTTTTTAATGGGGTTATTTGGTTCTCTGGAGTCTAGCTTCTTGAGTTCTGAAACTAATAGAAAAGAAACTAGGGAAGAGCCTTGAACGCATGGGCACAGGGGAAAATTTCCTGAACAGAACACCAATAGCCTATGCCCTAAGATCAAGAATTGACAGATGGGACCTCATAAAATTACAAAGTTTCTGTAAGGCAAAGGACACTGTCAATCGGACAAAATGGCCACCAACAAATTGAGAAAAGGTCTTTAACAACCCTACATCCGACAGAGGGACCGACACTTCTATTAACCCTATTTGCAGATATATTTTTAAAGAGACCGAGAGAGTTCAAATGTGGGACTTGTAATGTCACAACTTTGTTGGTGTAGGCATTGCTATTTGAAATGGTGATCCAGTACGAGGGTCTCAAAATAGCCATTCCTAAGCTTCTTACCAATCAGGAATCCAATCCTTTATGATTCAGAAGAATAGGAGTGGTTTTGAATAAAAACAACCACAATCTATACTTTTTTTAATTCAGCCCAGTGGGGTCTTCTTATATAGCCTGAGCTGGCTTCACAATCACGACCCTCTTACTTTATCCTTCCAGGTGCTGGGATTTTAGATGTGCCTCTCTGTGGAGCCAAGAAAAGACTGTTTGCAAGTAGAAAATAGGATGGCTGATATTAAAATCTATAGCTCTACAAGTCAGACCAAAACCTAAGTTTTGCCATCACTTAATATTCACGCTTTTAAAATGAGGGCAACATCAGCACCAACCTCGGAGTTGCTGTGAAGACTAAAGGCATAACTTAAATGTTTATCATGGCACCTGGCATTGAATAAATGGCCCATAACAGTTTGCTGTTGTTCTTGGGTTTTTTGGTTGTTTGGGTTTTTTTTTTTTTTTTGGTATTTTATTCTCCTGCTTCTCATCCTCCACACCCTTTTTTCCTGCTGTCTTTGTGTTCCAGGCAACTTTTCCCGGAAAGTTGGGCCAAGGTTGAATGCTATCGATAACTATCGTCAGGCAAGCAGATCTACACATTTGCCCTGTAATTCTATTTGCTACCCACTAAATCGTTACCAGCTTAGTGCCCCGTTGTAGATTTTCATCTATAAATTATAATACAGAATTTCCCCTGTTATGTGGCTTTCCACTGCACTGTGTTGAAAGTCCCCAAGTGATCCATTATGAATGCACTGCATGGCCCTTATCGTGATTCTCAGAAAACTTAAAAGTTGTTCTTAGGGGAACAAATCACTGTTTTGCATTTCATTATTGAAGAGAAAATCTGAAAGAACAATATCAACTTTTAAATGAAATTACAGGCCTGGTAGGGAAGCATAAACATAAAAAGGAGAGTGGCTCATTATCACTCCTTCAAGCGACTGGTGTGAAACTATTGCATCTTCTAACACTGAACAGTCTCTTGGACATACTAAAGAACATCATTATGCACACCACAATGAAATGAGAAAGTTATTACAGGGAATAACTAAGAAGAATAAAAGAACACCAAGACAGGTTCTTAGAACGGGTAATATAATAAGCTCATTAATAGGTATTCTGAAACAGCTCTGAGGTTTTCCAATTAATCTGAATTCCTTGGGGTTGCCAGCCAGTTGGGAACATCAACTTCATTATTGGTTTCCTCTTGTTTATTTAAGTCACCCTGCTTCTCTGCTAACTTACACAAGATCGTTTCTACCTATATCTACCTAAACGCAAAGACATATTTAACTTTGGTGTTGGTATTTATGAGGGAAATGAGGCTTCTTGTTAAAGACCTAGAAAGTGGACAATAGGCTTTAGAGCGAGCACTGAGCTTTTGAAGGACTCCTGTTTTACTATCTTAATATAATCCTCTGAATTGTCTTCATAGTGTAGAAACTTCTTGCTGCGGAACATCTAAGAATCGTTGCATGTCACCTCAATACACCAAAGGTTCTTTTAGAGTTGATAGTAGCACATTTAGAAATGAACAGTACCCATCACTTTCCCTCGCCCTTTCTGTTTATTTTAATATGGACTAAACTCTACTTTCTAATGGGTCAGACCTATGTTCAGAGTTCTACAACTGGCCAGAGGAAATGAAGATGTTTGTGATGGTTTGAGTGAAAATCGCCTTCCAAAAGGCTCATGACACTACAGAGGGGTGTGGCCTTGTTGAAGGAAGTGTGTCACTGGGTCTGGGTTTGGAGGTTTCAAATGCCCAAGCCAGGCCCAGTGTCTCTTTGGATTGCTACTGCCTGTGAATTTCAGATGTAGGACTCTTGGCTCCTTTTCCAGATCCATTTCTACCTCCGTGCCACCCTGATTCCTGCTACCACGATAATAAACTAACCTCTGAACTTTACGCCAGCCCCAGTAAATGTTTTCCTTTATAAGAGTTGCTGTGGTCATAGTATCTTTTCTCAGCAATAGAAATCCTACCTGAGACAGTGTTCTAAAGAAATGATCGTGTCTTTCAGTTATCAGACTGCTCAGGTAATAGACCATCCATACGCATAAAAGAGGCTTTCCCCCAGGAATCTCATGTTAGAAGAAAGGAAAGGCACTAGCCAGAAGGAAAACCCGATTTTACACAGTTCTAACAACTTGTCCCACCACCTTATAGGATAGGACTTAAACTAGAGCAATGACGTTGGCTCAGTGGTGTGGGAAGTCACGTTGTGACCTGGTAAATATCCTTGATCTGCTAGTCAAACTTAGATCTTACACTTTAGGACCCCAAAGGTGAACTTGGTAAGCTCTCTGGATCTCTTTTCCTCTTCCCAATGTGGCCACATTGAATCAATCTTTTTTCTGCCTTCCACTTTTAACTTGGCTCTTTTAATTAGCTTATTGAGGACGAGTGGCTGAACCACACTGCAGACACAGGTGGTGACCCTACAGGTTCAATAACACCGTCTTTAACATTTGTAACTCTGACCCCACCCCCCCCGGTCTTTTCCATAGTCATACAGTTATAAAGCTCTGAAATAACTGAGGAGGCTGTGGGGCAGACAGTAGAGCTAATGTTTACCTCCCCCAAAGCCTGTTGGTTTTCTATAGAGGTAAAAAGGAAGCCCCAATCCCACACTCTACCCACAACTTAGAAAACTGTGGTTAGGAGCAGATTTCAGATCTCTTTCTATATGAAGACGGCTACAGTGAGAATCTGAGCCCAAAATCAAGGCACGCAAGAAATCAGTTGAAAATAATAATAAGTAGCATGCATTTTTTTCCCCCATGCAGCAAAAAGTAGAATTTTAGGGACACAACTGATCCAGTTCTCTGAGATTTTTTCTTTTAGAAGTCAACGCTTAGCAGGGGTAGCCAGTACAGGGATAAGATCTCAAGACAGGGTGTCCTGCTGCACCACATCAGGTCCCAGGCGCAAGACAGCCTAAGGCATCACGCAGACCCGGGCCAGGCCCCGCCCACGGAGGCAGGCACAGCCCTAACCAGCGAGAGCGGAGAGCAGAGACCCTCCGGAGTCCTAGAGCGGCCACAGAGTGGTGCGGCAATGGGCGGAGCATCTGCATGGCCTGGTCCACGCGTGCTCAGTGCTGTGACGCGGCTGGTGGGCCGGGAGTCCCTGCACCCCGACAGGGTTTCTAAGGGGTGAGCACAGTACTGCCCACGCCCGCACTGGGCGAGCCGGAGTGGCCTTTCCCCTGCAGACACCAGATTCATTCTGCACTGAGCTGAGCCCGGGGCTGCGTCCCGAGGGGCCATCAGACACTTGCAGTCTGCAGTATCAGTGATGAGTATTTCCCAAAGTATTGTCAGAATTGAGAAAATGAATGAGAATACCAGAAACTTGGTTTGGGGCCTGACATTGTTAAGCACTTAACTGGAATTCATCAATAATACATGCAGGCCCGGGAGATAGACTCTCACCCCTGCATCATCCAACTTCTGAGGAGGCCACTGATTTCCTCAGTGGAGTTCGAAAGAGCAACTACAAAAGCGATATTTAAATCACAACTTCGAGCGCTTAAAACAGGGAGACCCCTGAAGAAAGAGGTTAGAGAGTGGAAAGTGAAAAAAAAATTAATAAAAGCTTCATCGAAATAGAATTTCATACGTGACACAAAGAAAGCAATAAGAAATAACAAATATGAGAACTCAAGCGGAAAGCTGTATTAGTAAATACTAATAATGAGACTCCAGTCTACGGACAGTGACAACCAAATGTCCTTCACTGTGATAAGCAATATGTAGGAACGTCCCTAACTTGACCAAAACATGTCTGAAACCCTACAGAAATGTATCAACACCTGCGATCTCTCGTTGCTTCCAAAGTAAAATGCACATAGCTAATTTGTGTGGAATGTTTCCTGTGAGACCAAGGTTCCTTACAAATCCTGCCTCCCTGTCGGAAGCAGCCTTCTCTGCTGCATTCCTTACTCGATCTCCTTTTGGACCCCTATATTTATTCATTTCAATCGACAAGCTGTTGAAAAGCATTGCGCATTATAAAGCAACTTTGTTTTTATCTAGCACATGGATTCGTGATATCCTTATTATCTTCATAATTGTAGAATTTGTTTATTCTTTAACTGCTTCCTGCAAGCTCGATGGAGTAATACTGTTGTTATAGACATTTGCAATTTAAGTGAAGATATGATTGTGAGTTACAAGAATCTTCGCCCTTTGCTTTCATTTGAGGCTTTTTCCTATTCCTATGTTCTCATCTCTACGTGCCCACAAGGCACTGGAGAACCATCTGATGGCAGAAATAGGGAAGCTGAGTCACCTCCCAACTCTATCTGCCAAATGAGGACCATCTGATGGCAAATGAAAGAATGCTGATTCACCCTCATGCCACCTCCTACTTTCCTGACTTAAAGGAGATTTTTATAAATATTCTTTTAAAATTTTTAAAACTGTGTGTCATTTTGAGGTAGAGCCTCTTATAGCTCAAGTTGGCCTTGAACTCCTGATGTTTCTGCCTCTACTCCCAGAGTGCTGGCCACCAAATGTGCTGGCCTCCTAAATGTATACCACTATGCTCCACCATATTTTAATCTTAAATTTCCTTTGCCCATGACTGGTCACATCACAGCAGTTTTATTATTCAAGGATGTTATTTTTTTCTCCTGCCATATTTATCATTAGAAAGCGGCATTTTCAAAGTGCTTGTTTCTGAACCAAAAAAAAAAAAACGATGCAATCGTGATGACAATAGAATCATAGAATACAGAAAATATAGTAGAGTCATATACTCTACGTACATAGAATAGGTATATTATGAAAATGTAATCATTGTATAGAAAATTTGCCCAGAAGGTGGCTAGCAGTGTCTTCTTTAAAACACTTGCAGAGAGCTGAAGGAGATCACTCAGTACTCTTGAACAGGACACAGATTCCGTTCCCAGCACCCGTGTCAGGCGGCTCACAATGGTCTGCAACTGCAGTTCACAGAAGATATGATGGCGGTGAGCTCTACCGGTATCTGCATCTGTGTGCACATCCATATACAAATGCACACACATATTGTGGGACCTTAATGAGACGTGTGGCCACGCCCCAGGTTCTAGCCTGACTCCGCCTAGGCAGTCACCTGCCTGCAGCCACACTGTCCCCGCCTTCTGGTCACCTGACCGCCCAACTCACTATAAATAACACCCCTCAGCGCGTGTTCTCTCCCCCCCCCCCCACCCCGCCTGTTCTCTCCAGGCCCTCTTCTTTGTCTATCTCTCTGTCTTCTCCCCTTTCCATGTGGTCATGGCTTCTCTTATCTATTTTCTCCTCTTTATCTTTCAATCTCTTTTCTCTATTTTCTTAATAATAAAACATCAAAGCTATGGGCCGCCTCTTATTAAACTCACCACATAGAGCTAGCTGGTACGCGCCGTCTGAGACTCTGGGATTCAGCTAAGCAGACAGTCTGAGCACAGGTAACACGCAGAGAGGTGGGGATCTCTCTGCGCCCCCGAGTGCGCCAAGCGCGGGACCTGCCGGCGGTGTGACCGCCCGCTTCCGGTTAGGCCGAGGCACGTGTGCATCTTGCCTGCTTCCCCAAACCCCTCTGCGGAACTTCCGTGTCCGCCTGCATATGTATGCTACCTTGGCCCTAGAGCGAGGCCTGCGCGCCGCCCCGTGCCCCCTTTTCTTTCTTTTTTCCCCCACAATATATAATTAATTAAAGAATGCAAACCTTAAATGTTTCTTCTTGCTTACATGACAGGGATGGAATCCTCATCACATTCTAATCCAGGGCTCTCCCATTGAGCTACATCTCCAAACCAGTTCTTCTCTCTTTCACAAATCCTTTGATATAACTATGTTTCTGTCTTACACGTTGTATTTCCAACAGCTGTTTTGTTCTGCACTTAATAGATTTCTCCGAAGACAGAGTCTCAGTCTTTATTTTCCCTGTACTTTGCTCTCCCCCCCCCACACACTTTTGTTTTGTTTTGTTTTTGTTTTTTTGTTTGTTCGTTTTGTTTCCAAGTCCTACTGAGCATCCTGTCCTGTCTTCAGCAAGAATCCTGTTAGGTTGGTTGAGCCAGAATTCTGCTTACTAGATAGTTTTCTGCCTGCTGTCCTGTGTATATTTCTTGCTCACAAATCCCCACATGTACATGCTGTCCCCACCCCTTTCCACAATGTTCCCTCAGCCTTTGAATCTGTCTTAATAACAAAACCACATACCTTACTCTTGTGATAACGGTATTAATTCAGCTGTAAGTACCCTATTGTGGTCAAACACCCCTTATTACGCCCTACCTCCCAATCCTTTGCACTGGGGATGCCTCTTGTTTTTAAGAAAATTTCAAATGTTCAATTTTACCAATAAAGACTTGAGAACCAGATGCTCGGATGAAAGCCTGCTAGCTCAGAGAGGCAGGGAAAGCATCCTGCTGACCTTCCTCCTTAGCAGACATCCCAAAGGATGCTCTCCTTCTCTACTCTGGCCTCCCAACTCCTAAATGGAATGTCCCTATTTCTACTTCTTGTGCATCTTTCTGTCTGTCCTCGTGTCTCCCTCTTACTCTCTCTGTTTTTTTTCTTAATAATCCTATGTTCACTTCCTATCAACTGATTGCTTGCTTTGCCTCTTGACCTGAGGTTGACTTGATTTAATCCTGTTTACAATAAGCAGAACACTCTAGGATTAAAGGTGTGTGCTAGGGCTGAGCCACATCACAACTAGAAATAGGTTTTTCCAGCTAACGACACGATCTCAGGATTCACAGTGTGATCGATTATCCTGCAACGACCTTTAACATGTGAACTTGGTGGGGGTTTTATTAAAATTGTATCTCAGTTCACATTTTTCATACTAAGACATCTAAAGCCTGAGTTTAATTTACTCCACCTTTTGTATGTATGTATGTATGTATGTGTATATATATTTCATATATATAATATTATATATATGAAGTACATGTACATATACATATTCTTCTGTTTACTTCTGTATCTTGCCATGTACCTATATTACCATCAGAGACATTGGAAATAACACTGGTTTACAGGGCTGTTAAGAGGCCTGAATGGAAACACTGACAATATTCATCCAACTTTACTGAAAAGCCTTATATAGCGGTAATCTTGTAGTCGGATCATGGCAAATACAGAGGTCAACATTAGTCTACCTTTGGGGAGATCAAATCCTAGAAGAAGAAAACAATCGAATTACAGTTCAATATGGCTTGTTTCAGAGATAAGTACAACATAGCCCAGATCAGAGAAGATATCCCTGACCCAGGACACAGGGATGGATAAAGACAGGGTTGCCAGGTGAAAGTATGTAGAATAAGACATGACCATCCAATGAAACAATGTCATTCCTGATATAGATTCAGGGAAGAGGCTAGAGAGGAAAGCTATAATCAGGGATTTCATACTAATTTTTAATGTTTACAATGAACCTCAGGGTGTGCTGGGAAAATGCAAAGTGATGGGGGTGGGGTGGGTGGAGAAACAGGTAAGACAGTTTCCATCCACTGGGCAGGAGAGATCATCCAGTGGTTAAAAGAGCACATATTCTTTTCTGTTGTCATAAACAAGGCCAGCAGCTACTAGAGGAGGGAAGACTGTATCAGCTTACAGAAGTAGTCTGTCAGGAAGGGCAGTCAGGGCAGGAACTCAAGGCAGGAACCTGGAAGCAGAGGCCGTGAAGGAACACCGCTTGCTGGCTTGCTCAGCCAGCTTGCTTTCTTTTAATTTTATAATTCAAACTTTTGTATAAATGAGCAATCCTTCTTGGGTCTAATTAATTGCCTTTACAAAAGAGGACAAAAGACAGAATAGGACGCACAGAAGAAGACAAAATCCCAGTGTTCCAAATCAATCTGTGAGCTTGTCACACACACACCCGAGACCCGGGCGTCATGAGCAGAGCCTTTGCTGCTCTCTCTAGAGCTGAGTCCTGAGTTTTCTGAGGAGACCCCCCGCAGGCAACAAGGCCATTTGTCAGCATTACAACCCTGACTCACACCCTTGTGATGCGTCAATAGTCGTCTCTATTTCTGGGGCATATTACAAGCCATACAATGTTGGAAGCATATTCACATGAGTGCTAAGATTTAAGAGAAAGTAAAAGAAAAGAAAAAGAAAAAGACTCTGGGGAAAGGCAAGAGTGTTCAAAGGAACCATAAGAATGCCAACAGTATTTACCCCCTTTTATTTTTTTAAATAATCATTCCATTGGTTTACATCTCAAATGGTATCTCACTTCTGGGTCACCCCCTCCACCAACCCCCCATCCCACATTTCCCCCCTCCCCTTTGTCTATATGATGATGTTCCCCCACCTACCCACACTCTCCCACCCCACCCCTCCAGCATCCCCCTACGCTGGGGCATCAAACCTCCCTGGACCAAGGGCCTCCCCTCCCATCGCTGTCAGGCAAGGTCATCCTCTGCTACATATGTATGTAAACCCGCTTTTTAAAAAAAAAAAATGTTTTTTTTTTTGTTGTTGTTGTTGTTGTTGCTTGGTTTTGGTTAGTCAGCTTTCTTATATAACCAAGGATCACCTGCCCAGGGATGGCATTACCCACACTAGGTTGGGTCCTCCCACATCAATCCCTAACCGAGGAAATGCCCCCTCCCCCCTAGACTTGCCTACAGGCAATCTGATGCCGGCATTTTCTCAATGGCGATTCCTAGCCTCCCAGATAACTCTACCTTGTGTTACATTGACAAACAGCAACAATACAAACAAAACCTAAGCAGGACAGACACTCGTTCTTCCTTCTGGCCGACCTGAACTTGAGTCCCCTCGTTCATATCGAATGCCTCACTACTGCCTGCAGCCCCAGTTCTGCGGAATCCGATGCCTCTTGACTGCCAAGGGCACTTGCTCTCACATGCACACACACATACTCATAATTTAAAACAACAAAAATAAACCCTTCGAAAAGGACGGAATCTGCGCCGGCTTTTCGAGACTCCTGCCTGTCAAGCACTTAAATCCTACGATCAATCATGCCGAGAATGCAGACTGACAACTCTTAGGCTAGGTGAGAGGAGAGCCTGTTCCTGTCTATGTATCACTATCATCAGTACTGAGCCCGGGGCATGGATGGACTGTTTCCAAAGGAGCCAATTCTGGCCAGCTACCTAATGTCCAGGAAGGAGATCACTGGGATCTTCAGATGTATCTAGACCTGGGCAGTAACTGTCATGTTCTGCTTCTTTTGACTCCTAAACCTGCTGTGCTGTTTTATAGCTATGAGAGAGGAACACATCCCTCACGACCTCGGGTAACAGCATTGTCAGGAGAAAGACCTGCCCACCTGAGCAGGCAGTGTGGTCTGGGAGGAGAACACGGCAGCCTTAGGGCTTCGGTGGACAGAATGAAAACAGAGTTTCCAGAGATAGATAGATAGATAACATTGCAGGGAGACAGTGTGAAGGAAGTGATGATCTATACGGAGTAAGCCACCACCTAAATTGTTCTCGGTAAGCATAACCTATATATACATACAGCCCAAACATGTTTGTATGGACACACATATATCAATGCATATTTGATATATGTATTTTCTCTCTTACTTTATAAACCTAAACCTTTACATGCCAAACTATATATTAAGTCCTTGAAAGCTATTAACATGTACGTTCAGTCCCCGAGAGGGGAGGGTTTCCCTCCTTGAGAAGAGATTTCATTGATGACTGGGATGGTTTGGCTTAGTTGTGATAATCTCTGCTGAGAACGACTTTTCTGTGCTTTTGAAGTCGTCGGGCTGGGTTTGGTTTTCCTGGCCCGCTCTGTGACTGCGATGTCCAGTATCACTCCCTTCTGTGGTTCTATAGAAGCACGCCATTCTCACTGTTTCCACTGTGGCTCTGTCAAACTTGATTTCTGGATTAAACCGTCAGTCTCTGAGAGCTTTCAGCATCTGGCTTTGTGGTCTTTTAAGCAGATCTGAAGTTTTTCGTACTAGTTAAATGTTTTCTCCCCTACCCTAATAAATTAAAAGATATACTGACATTGCCACATGTTCCTTAGGGGCAACATGGGCTCTGCCTGAGAATGACTAGAGGCCTGTATATTTCCATTAAATTTTGTGCTAAAGAAAGTTTTGGGGTGTTACAGATGGATAATATATATGTATTATACATGTGAATTAAGTATGTTTATTTTCCTCTTCTGATTCTCTTTATAAATTTCAAAAATGCAGTGTATGTATAGGAATGGCCTAGTGGCATATCATATATAAACCAATTTTAATAAAGGGCAAATGTACTGTTTTCAGACCATTTCACAATTTCATTGTGAAATATATAAATAAAGTACTAAATGTGTCCACATAATTTAAAGAGAAACAGAGAGAACATGATTATCTATACTTTGGGTCACTTTGAATCAGAGTAAAGAAGAAAGAGAGAGCTCAGAGTTCCAATGTCCCCTTAAAGGCTCTTCTCCTGATCCAGGCCTCCCTTAAGGCCTTACCTCCTGAAGTTGTGCACCTCCCAACAGCACGTTAGGGGCTATTCACACCTAAACATTTACAATATTTTTTGCCCATTGTTAAAGTTGTTACCCTTGTGCCTACATAATGTACTGTTGCATTTACTTCAGAACCTTTCATTTTCCATCACATTGAGGTCTTTAGTTCACGTGAAATTGATTTTTGTATTCTATGAGGTAAAGAGTCAATATTCTTTATCTCTATATGGAGAACCTGTTTTTTTTCTGCACCATTTATTAAAGTCCATCTTTAACTGGTTCACTGATGAATAACGTGACCTCAATTATATATCAGGAATCTAGGGACTTTCTGTTTTGTCCCTATAGTAATATCCTAATTAATATAGGTCTGTTATAAGCCTTAAATACTTCATGTTGTGTTCTTCAAAATTGAATTGCAATTACTCTTTTGTTTTGGCACTCATATGTATTTTGGAATTAGCTTATATAAAGTTCTATGAGGTCTGCTTAATACTTAAAAAATATTAAATTTGTAATTTTATAGCATTGTCCTAGTAAGATTGTGGAGTCAGTTTACCCATAAACAAGGTACAGAAACTGTTCTTTTTCTTTTCATGATGGTCGTATGCATTGCTATGGACTGTATTTGTATTCCTTCCCTCTGCACTTTTTTAACACCTATCCCATAATATGATAGCCCATGGAGGTAAAGAAAGAAACATTTCTGCCAAGAAACATAATAAAGAATTTGGAAAGTAATTTGGTCATAAAGGTTTGAATCTTTACACATGGGACTTAGCCTCCCCTTTTTTGCCCTTAATTTTAATTTTATGTGGATAGGTGGTTTGCTTGCTGTGTCTGTCTGTCTGTCTGTCTGTCTGTCTGTCTGTCTGTCTGTCTCTACCTATCTATCTATCTATCTATCTATCTACCTATCTATCTGTCTATCTATCTATCTATCTATCTATCTACCTACCTACCTATCTTTCTGTTTTTATTTTAGCTATTTGCCTGTATGTCTGTATGTGTGCAGTACTGGTGGCAGCCAAAAGAGGGAGACAGATCTCCTGGAACTGGCGTTAGAACAGTTGTGTGTTGTCTCGCGGGATCTGGAAGTTGCGTTTATAAGAGCACTAAGTGCTCTTAACTGCTGAGCTGTTCCCCCAGCCTCTGGGACTAGTACTGTTATAATCAGGGATACCATAAGGATTACGTTTCTGGCAAGGAAATGGTATGAGAAGACAAGCCCTCTAAACCAGTAGGAGGCCCGTTGCCTGGTGTCCACTGTGGCTGAAACCTGATCTTGCACTTCCTGGCCTGTAGAACTATGGGAAGTAAATGTGTGTTGTCTAAGCCACATGGCTTTGGTGCCTCGCTGGCAGCCTCGGCCGATTAGAATGCACATATGTGTCACAAACTGCGCATGCTTTTCCACATCTGCTCTTTATTTCTTGTCACGTTCCCTCTGCTCTGGAAGGTTGTCCTGTGTGCCTTGGTCTCATGGCTCTTCCTTCCTGGTCATATTCAGCCAATAAAAGGCTGCAACAGTAGATTGGCAGGAATGGCTACTATAGCTGAGGCTGCCTAAGCTGAGAGCTACTGCACCTTTCAATGTGGTTTGATACACTTTCACTCTAATTTCTTACCTTCATCCGTTCTTTGGGGCAAAAGATAACTGTGATGGGTGGTATATGCTTGGCCCAGGGATTGTTGACTATTAGGAGGTATGGTCTTGTTGTCAGTGTGGGCGTGGGCTTAAAACCCTCATCCTAGCTGCCTGGAAGCCAGTATTCTGCTAGCAGTCTTCAGATGAAGATGTAGAACTCTCAGCTCCTCCTGCACCGTGCCTGCTGGGATGCTGCCATGTTCCTGCCTCAATGATAATGAACTGAGCCTCTGAGCCTGTAAGCCAGCCCCATTTAAATGTTCTCCTTAGAAGAGTTGCCTCGGTCATGGTGTCTGTTCACAACAGTAAAACCCTAACTAGGACAATAACATTTTTTAAAAATAGAATAAGGAATGCAAGTCTCAGTATTGGACATTAAGGCTCTTTTAAGGGTTTGTCTTAGAGGAAAAGAGACTAAGTGGGGTTATTTTGTTTTCTGTTTGTGATAGTGGGATTTGAACAAGCGCCTTAGGAGTTCCATCATTCTCACAGGAAACAAGAGCTGGACAGTGGTCCTCTGAGGACAGGGCATCTTGTATTCCACCCACAGAGCCTGGCATGCTTCCAGCTACTTCTTGTTTGACTTGGGCTTTCTCTCAGTCTTACCCAGGGGCTTGTTTATCCTCATTAATACAGAGACTGTCTCTTGGGTCACCTTGTTCTAGCAAACCTGGGGGCGGGGGAGATAGTTATGTCTGCCAGCCTTCCGTCTCTTGTTCCTAGTAGCTCTCCCTCCTAATACTTAAGTACAGACAAGTGCCATTTAACAGACGGGTTACAAGGACGTTAGGGGAGTAATCAGCTTTAACCTTGAAGCACAACTCTCAGAAGAGAAATCACTGTTATCCTGGCTAACAGGGAAGTTCCGTGAAAACAGTAGCTGAGTTGTGAAATGAAAGCTAAGGTGCAGGTTACAGCAGCAAGGGGGATGGGTAATTAAGAACCTTTTCCCTCCCTGTCCCGCCTGCTTAAAGAGCAAGGAGAATAGTGGTCAACCCACCTTGCATTTACCCACCGTCCTGTAATAAACACTTGAACCCTCTGGAGAAAGGAGCTGAGGCTAGCTGCTAAATCTTCTTTCTTCTTTTCACTGGATTTTAAACTTCCTTTAACTCACACATTTTATGCCTTAAAAACAACCTCTCTCTTAGCATCATTTTTTTTTTGTAAAAGGTCACAAGAATAACAATTATGAAGTCATAGGACACAAAAATGTTTTTCAAATAGTTGGTTAAAATAAATATGAAAAGAAGAGCTATAGACTATAATAATAGGCTTTAAGCAAACAAAAAACCAGGCACCACATTCATACAAGAACAACATCAGAATGCAAGTTGTATTTATGAAATATTAATATTAATGATAGGAACGATAATAATCCTAGATTGAAGCTCTGGAGAATTGAAATCAATAAGAAGTCATGGAAGATAGCTAAGTATAGGAACACATGGTCTTACATAATATGACTTAAGTTTTGGAAAAGGGGTTAGAAATTTAAAAGCAGAGCGCTGTGCTAACTGCGTTTGTGCCATTGTAACCAAAGTACCTGACAGAAACACCTTGTGGGAGCAAAGCTTGACTTTGGCTTTGCCTTTCAGGGGACTGGAGTCCAGTACAGCAGAGTCCAGAGGCATGGCAGGGATCATGTGACACTTTGCATGGCATGCTGGGAAGCAAAGAGGGCCGACTGGAATCAGGGGACCAGCAACCTGACAGCCAGACGCCATCTTCCAAAGGCTCCATTCACTGCAAACTCTCTCTCCAAGCTCAGAAACATGAGTGCTCAAAATGTAGGCTCGTGGGAGGTTTTTTGGGTTTAAATCATAACAGTTAGCCTGCCGTGGTACGGCTGACAGAAAGTGAAGCTTTGAATGACAGGTCGGCTTGCTCTTTTCATCTCAGTAGTCAGAAGGCACGAGACAACGCAGCGCTCAAAGGAGATATCTGATTTAATTGATGTGAGGGAGGGTTTTGTAGGACTCAGAAGCCTAAGATAAAAGCAAGATGAAAGACAGTCGGTGAATTTGGATGTCTTATGTTCTTGGCAACACAGAATGACTGTGTGCTGTTTTGAGTGTAATTGAAAGCCTTCCAATGCTGAAAACTGTTCGCTTCATTTCTTAACCCAACTAGGTATTTCCACAACTAAATTAAAACTTAGATACTTTGTAATCTGTTTCACTTCAGTATTATAAGTATTTTTTTCCCCTTCTCTCTGTAGCCCTGGACAGCCTGAAACCCTTTGTAAATCAGGCTGTCTTTGAACTCAGAGATCTCTGGCTGCCTCTACCTCCTGAGTGCTGGAATTAAAGGCATGTGCCATCATGATGGGCATATAATTATGTCTTTCTAAGGAAGATAGACTACAAAGTTTACAGGAAATGTCATTTCTTTTTAAGTAAAGAAAAAGAAAACTTAAAATTAATTCCATCTTATGAAAAGGAGGCTGGAGAAATGGCTTGGTAGTTAAGGGTACATTCTCTATTCTTGTAGAGGACATTGATTTGATTTTCAGTGGTCATGCATGGTCTTTTGCCCCCACCTGTAACCACAGCCCCAAATAATTCTCATACCTCTGGCCTCTGTGGGCATCTATACTCACAAGTGTACACACACACACACAACACACACACAACTAAAAATTAAATCTTTTTTTAAAAACCCTATCAGTTGGTAAATGTCTGCTTATAGTTATTTAGTGTAAATTGTTACAGGTTCTGACCTAAGTCAACTTTGATAATACGGTTTCCCCTAAAAGCTAATGGGTTCAACTAAAAGGTCTCTCAACAATAGGATTTTGAATTATGCTAATAGCTCCCCCAATTAGCATAAAATAGAGAGGAAAGTGGATTTACCGTTTATAATATTCTGCATTGCCTTCATCTGATCTGACTAGAAAGCTCAGTAAGGAAAAGTTGAAAGAGATCTCTAGCCCAGAACGGACTAGAAATAATACATCTAATTTGTTTAGCAGGTCATTACCCACTTGAAAATAAAAACGTATCAGACACACAGCGCCGCAATGAAAACAAATAGCTACATTATCCCAAGCTCAATACAACAAAAATATTCCCATTTATATAAATATGTTCCCTTTCTCAGACGTTGGGGCCTTTAGCATCTCATAAATCCTGGCTGATTACACATCAAAAGTAAAGGTTAATGATAAGTTTAATATGTCTCCCTTTTCTATCTAATGGATCAACATCATGTGGAGGAGGCCAGAGAGGCAGAGCAGAAATGATCCAAACAGGGTTTTAGTTTCAACAGCTCCTCAGAGACCCTGCTACATGGTAGACAGCAGTAGACAGGGGCCATGAGAGGAAAAGCAGGAACCGGCTTTCACCTAGGCTCCCTCTACACCGTCAGATTCTCAGCTGTACAAATATGCACAAGACAACATTGCTGCTTTGAAAAATCTCACATTCCCGAGGTTAGGAACTCCCCCTTTGGATCTGTTGTGCCCCCCACACCCCCAATTCTAGAAGATGTCTCTGACACATGACCCTTCAGCCGATGTCAAAGAAGTCCCCTGCCTTTTTTGACTGTCTAAATTACTGATCCCAAGCCCCACCTTGCCAAAGATTCTTTCAATATTTTTCCTTTAAAAAAAACGATTTCTAACTACTGTAAGTTTTTGTCACTGTATGGTAGTAAACGCATGTACAATAAACACACAGAAACATCTTTAATACAAGAATATACTTTCAAATTATGACTTGAAAGACTAATGTGTCTTCACTGATGCTCCCTAAATGGACACATTGTTTTGCTGTCACAGCACTGAGCTGGCTCTGCGGATAAAGGTGCTTGCAGCATAAGCCTGATAACCTGCATTCGGTTCCTAACATTTGCACACACACACACACACACGCGGAACTATGGGCAGGTTCACTAATTCTGCAAGTTACATTCTCTATTAAGCAATTCTACTCTTACAACATCAATTTGTTGTTCATTTTCTCTTTTCCCGACTCTCCAATGTACAGTCCACTAAGCATTCTTTTTCTGACAGGTACAATATGGATCTACCCTCAAATATAAACTCTCTCACCGTGACTCACTCCGGGGAGTTTTGTTTGTAAAAGTATTAGTTGGCTTTCACCTAGGTTTCCTCTACACCGTCAGATTCTCGGCTGTATACTGCACATCTTCAGGGGGACCCTTTAGTTTTAGTTGTTTGGCATCACCCCAAACATGAAGGTAGCACGCGGCACCACAGGGGGGGGGTTAGTGACACCTGAGAATGGAAGAGCCTGAGAGGCGGCCATTCTACCGCCTATAATCCACTTCTGGTGGAGGATAATTTGGCTGTGCGGTGTCCTGACATACATCCCCACTGCCCTTCCTAATGACTGTCTAAAGCGAGCTTTGAATTCTTCATTTAGCGGAGCACATTTAATCGCAATGGTTGATCCAGCTCCGTGTCTATTCTTATCTTCTCTTTCCAGCAAATGCGTTCTCCACCATGAAGCATTGCACATTCAACATTATCCGCAGAACCGAGAGACAGAAAGCCTGAACACACAGGAACATCCAGCTCAGGAGACCCACCAGCCTCCTCATAAGGTTACACAATAGCTACACTTCACCAAGACGTCAGGCACCCCCAGTCCCATGGTGACCGGAAGTAAACGGGTAGCCGTTTTACAGAAACGGAGCACGAGGACCCGGATGAGAACAACGTGGTCATCGCTGCTTAGTTACATCAACGCAAGATGCTGATGGTTTTTGCATTGTATATAGAAGAATCGGTGTTCTTTAATTTTAGAGTGTCTAAGTTTTCTAGAGAAGTCACTAGGGTGCCAAAAGCCCAACTAGAAATAGCGCCCCACAGAAGCCCTCTCCCACACTCGCCGAAGACTCCTGGCTTGTGGGATTCAGAACTCCGAGAGGACAAATCCCTACTATTTTAAACTACAGCAGGCATTTGTGACCATTTATTCCAGTAGCTTAAGGAAACAACCTCAGTGTGCTACATAAGCAAACTAAGACACCAAAAATATTTCCACTATAGTCTCAACCATATGAAAAATATGTGGAAAAATTTTAAAAGGAAACTTACCAAGTTGGTAATGACTGCCCGCAGGCAATCGGATTATAACAATCCTATTGACTTACTTCTCAGTTCTGTGTTTTCCAAATTTTTGAGGATGAGTATGGTTTTGATACTAGATGTATCATTCGAGTGTGGAAAGCACATGGGTTCATATGGTAACGTTTGTAAAGATTATGCTAGAAAAAAATGGAAGCAATCGAATTATGTAATGTTTGGTAATGTTCAGTGGTTTTTCTTTATGATGGAGTCAAGTTGTTGTAACTATGAATATTACATTACAATGGAAGAAAAATTACAAATATTATGTCACAATGCGAAAAGCCTTAGAACAATGAGGAGACAAGGTAGTGTACTGGTTAAGATCTTGGACACTGGGACCAGACTGACTAAATTTAATTACTTCCTAATTACTGCTTCTTAACTCCTATACATCTTGATAATACCTTTGTTTCTTGTCTGAGGGGTAATAAAATGGATTGAAAGCTTATCTGAGGATCAAAAGAATAATACCGCATTTTATATATGCTACGGACAATTGGTTTTCACCTCTTAAGGACTCTGACATTGGGCCATGACTTAATTGGTGACATCCTTCCACAGATGCCATTGCCTATGCAAGTACACTTGATTGTCTTATGAGCTAAATCATCTTCATGTGATGCTACTTGGTTTGAACTGAATTTCTGTTTATAATCCTTTTAAAATTCCATTGTGATGCAGCCCCGATACAGAAGCTACACATGGACAAAGACTCAAGTAAAGCAGGAGAGCTTCATGTTAACCACTGATGGAGCCTGGGTTTGTGGGCTGCAGAGGTGGCTCGGTGGTTAAGAGCACTCGCTGCTCTTGCAGAAAACTGGTGTGGTTCTCAGCACCCATGATGAACAGCTCACTTACTGTCTATAACTGAATTTCCTCCAAGGGTGCCTGAACTCATGCAGATATACACCCCCAACCCCCACACCATAAGTACACATAATTGAAGATTAAAATTTAAAACTGTTGCCGGAAATATTAAAAGATGACCTGACAACCCTCCTGCCCTACTGGGCAGGATGGGCCTGGTGCTGTTCTTATGAACCAATCCTCTAATGAATAAAGGAGCCAATCACTGGATGAGGAGGTGGGACTTCCAGGTTGGACAGAGGAAGAGAGGAAGCAGGAGAGAGTGACTTCATTTTGAAACAGGGACAGCAGAGGGGTAAGACGTAGCCTCTAGAGTTTCCTAGTATCATGGCAGATCTGCAAGGATTCACAGCTAGGGGGATCAGATTTAATAAGGCTTACAAGATTATGTTTTAGTTGTTGAGCCCAGAGATTGAGTTACCATTGTTTCTGAACTAAGTTTGTGTTGCGTTTTCCTTCACACAGAGGTTTGTCTGGGTTCAAGAGAGAAGATATGGAGGCAGCCAAGTGTAGGTTTGCCTGAGGTGCACCACAAAGGCCACAGGGGATTTGAAGCAAGGGGATGGCTTGGTAGTGACCCACCAGTGGGAACCTAGCAAGCTGGGTGGAGACATTTTGGGAGTTCTGGGTCAGTAAATCTCCACAAGATAAAAGCAGGTTGGCCATTGCCTGCCAGTGCATGGCTGGCCAGGCTGCCGGAGCAGAGAGTTAGAGGCACAATGTGCTGGGATTATTTTCCAAAACATAAAATCTCACCAACGTTTGCTCTGGAAGGGAAGACCAAAGGGAAGACTGCAGTTACCTATGCTCATGCAGAGCCACCTTAGAGAGGACACCAGTTACCCTGACTGACTGAGAATGCCTGTCCTTCACAGCCAGTGCTAGGAACCTGAAACGCTTTGGAGCAGTAAAAGACATTTCTTAGTAGGGACAGGCTGGTGTGACCAAGTCATGCTTTATGAAGACTCCATCATTAAAGTGTCAATCATCAATGGGTCATATGTTTCCTGTTGATTCTAGTCAGAAGCTGCTCAGCTTCCAGAGACACGAGGTTCAACGAGAAAACACAACAAACTAAAAACAGCACAGAATATTCCTGGCTTGTGATATGCCTGGTGGGCAGGTTGTATGACCTTAATTTTTCCTGAACGTTCTATAATCCTATGCCTTACAGTAAATAGCATCTTCGTTTCAGTGAAAGATGAATCACGGAATTTCTAAGACTATGTCTGGTGTATTGTAAGTCAGAAGTAAAATAAAATAAAATAAAAGGTTATAATGTTGGGTGTGATGGTACACACTTTAAATCTCAACACTCAAGAAGCAGAGGCAGGTGAATCTCTGAGTTCCAGGACAGTCAGGGCTACCTAGTGAGACCCTGTCTCAAAAAATAAAAATAAAGTTTTAATAAAAGGCAAATAATAAGATGATGTTTTAACTAATTAAATATATCTATGATTACTACTGTGTGTGTGTGTGTGTGGCAGAGGACAATTCTTGGGAGCTCTCACTTTTATTGTGGTTTCTGGGAATCGAACTCACAAACTCAAGAAGTTAGGCTTGTAAAGCGAGCACTTTTATCTGCTGAGCCATCTCACCAACCCAGTTCAATTTGTTGTTATGTATTCAAATTATTACAGAAATTTGTCATTTTTGATAGTTAAAAATTTTAGAAAGCATGTATTACCCCCCCCAAAAGAAAAGCATATATTTCATGAAAATAAAGAAAAGCACATATTTCATGAAAATGATTTTTAAACAGTTTAAGGGGCGCATGCAAAAAAAAAAAAGTCTCTGAGAAACACTTTGGTTTTTCTAAAAATAAATATTGATTTTTTTTTAACATAACCTTGTAGGATTTCTCTGCTGGGTATAAATAATCACGCATGTTATTTCACACACTTTAATCTTTCCTACTTTCAAGTTTTACTCTACTGCATGAATGCCCCCACCAAAGCCCATATAGCTGTTCATTATTCTTGACATCCATATAGAATTCAGTGCAGGAAAAAGATACCACTAACCATGAGATAGAAAGGAATTTAAAACAGGAAATCGGGTACTCACAAAATGATTGGATGGATTCAAGAAGACTTGGATCTTCCAGCTGATGTGGATTTTAAGGGCAAACACTGTGGTGCAGAGGTCTGAAAACTGCTGCCATTCGCATAGATAGAGCCAGCTGCCTAGATTCTGCGGGAGCTGGTGACCGGTCACTGACAGATGACTGTATCTGCTACTCCAGATATGAGGAAGCTGATAACTACACAGTGGAATGCTGAGACCAGACCAACTGCAAACACCCGTGAGCCAACAGCTCCCTGTGAAGGAAGAAGCCTCCATCCATTTCTAGCCCCACCCCCACCCCCTTATTCACTGGTGGAATGGAAGCATGTTCCCATCCAGCACCCTGGATGTAAGAAGAGTTTGAGAAAAGTCATTTCTTCCTGTGGACATGACAGCAACGGTGCTGAACTCAGACTGTTCCCCATCACCAACTGGTTGTGAATTGATTACCTGGCTCTCAGCTGTAGGGGAGAGTGTGTATGATATGAAGGCCTAATATGGGATTTCATTATTACAGTGTGTCCTTTTACATATATCCTTTGGTGTCCGTGAGAGAACAACACATTCTAGGAGTTGATGTTACAAATTGGCTGTAAAAATCTTCACATAAGTAACAAGACTCATTCCACCCTGGATGAAATGCAAACATGGCATGAGTAGTGCAAATATGTCCTGAGGGATGCATTTAAATGCCATTAAAATGTCAATCCTGAACATTTTTAGGATTTTGCAGAAGCACTCCACCACACCCCCCCCCAACTACCTAATTTCATATCCCTGGGATATCTAGAAATGCTTGAGAAATACTTCATTCCTCGATCTTAAACCCTAAATTAACAGCAGCTTAGAGCTTTATGCATCTTATCTAAATACCCAGCTCATTGTTTACCCTGCCTCAAGGACATAACAGGAAGGGGCGTGGCCAACATCTCAGAACAAAATTAACTGGGGCAATCAGGACAGAACCAATGGGCTCACTCAGAACGGCATTCTTAAAGCCTGAGCTGGAGTAACAGTGAGGAACTGCAATGACTGGCATTCTCAGAGTGCTTGTCAGAGGCCAGGCGTTTGGTTCTCTAGTCTTTGTTTCACTCTGGGAAGAGAGAAGCCACTATGACCCTCTCTGTTCAGAAACAATCCTCAGAGAAGAACTTACCCGGGGTCACAGGCTTGTGTTAAGTGCTGTACCATGAAGCTACACCCCCAACCTCAACATTTTTATCTGTGAAATGGGATCTTTTCTAGGCTGGCCTTGAATTAACCAAGCAGGGCTTAAACTTGTAGTCTCTCTGCCTTCATCTTCCCAGGGGACATAACATGGCCACAGTACTGTGGTTGTCTGCATAGGATCTGCGCAAGATCAAACCAGTCAGCATTCCAGTGTGAGCCCTGACTCACAACAGAGGTGCTGTTGGCCGTTAGTGGCTTCTCAGGGAGATTTATTTTTTTTGGGTATGGCCCCTAGTAGGTTAACATGCTCGACTGGATGGTCCCCACGCCTAGAAGTATGTGATCAGCATAAACTGGATGTAGGCTGTTATTCATAAACCAGAAAACTAAGTTGGAAGGTCTGGGGAGGTAAGGGTGTATTAGTTTTCCTCACCCTGAAGAATAGTTCAGAAGAAAAAAATAATAATTTCTATATTGCTTAGTCTTCTATACTTGTATATACCAAGTTAAATTAGTTTCAAAATACCTTCATAGGTCAGTAAGCGTGTTCTCTTAAAAATATTTTCATTCTATGTGCATGGTTGTTTTACCTATTTATATGTCTGGGAGTCATGAGTGGTCCTGGTGCTTGGGGGAGATGGAAGAGAACATTAGACATTAGATCTTCTGAAACTGGAGTTACAGATGACTGTGAGCCACCACGTGGTGCAGGGAATCAAGCCTGAATCCCCTGAAGGCGCAGCAAATGCCTTTAACCACCGAGCCATCGCTCCAGCTCCAGCCCACATAAACATGTTCTTAATTACTCCTATGGTTTCCTTTCTTAATAGTGAATTTTGAATATACATAAAATTTTATGATGATCTTATGAGTCGGATTTCCTCTGAGAAAGAATCAATAGCCTGTGTGTGCGAGCATATATGCGCGAAGGCAGGAGAAAGAGAAGGAGATTTTTTAAGAAATAGGCTGCTTACTGGGCAGAGCATCCTGGTAGGCTGGAGGCCAAAGAGGAGCGGCTTAAGTCCACAGAGAGCCTGACAGTAGAGTTCCTTCTCCTCGTTCTAGGTAAAGCTGGTCTTTTTATTTTCAGTTAAGATCTTTGTCTCAGTTAGGGATTTGCTGCTGTGAACAGACACCACAACCAAGGCATAAGCACAACATTTAATTGGGGCTGGCTTACAGTTTCAGAGGTTCAGTCCATTATCATCACAGTGGGAGCATGGCAGTGTCCAGGCAGGCATGGTGCAGGAGGAGCTGAGAGTTCTACATCTTCATCTGAAGGCTGCTAGCAGAATACTGACTTCCAGGTAGCTAGGTTGAGGGTATTTAAGCCCACACCCACAGTGACACACCTACTTTAACAAGGTCACACCTCCTAATAGTACCATTCTCTGGGCCAAGCATATACAAACCATCACAATCTTTTATGATTGGATATGGGTAAATAAAATCTTTGTTCATGGCCAGCTTATTTTTAATGCTAATACCATAATAAAAAATACACCTAAATATCTAGAATAATACTTAACCATGTACCTCACTTTACCTGAGCCACCATTTGCAAAGGTCTTGCATGTATGTGGTCATGTGTTAAGGTGAGCACTGTGGGTAGATTGCAGAAGGAAAGGAAACCTGCTTAGCTTGAGGGCCTGGGAAAGGGGCTTCACGAAAATAATGGTCTACTGCTATAAAGGGTAATAGGGAGACAGTGAAAGGTACCCAGGCAGAAAGTTAACACAGGAAGTTTCTTCTGTCTTTCTTGATGTATTATTCCACGAGCCCCTCCCTCCCATGAGCCTATCTGAAATCTACTTACTTTAGATGAATTTGGACACAGTAATATATATATATATATATATATATATATTTTTTTTTTTTTTGGTTTTTTGAGACAGGGTTTCTCTGTATAGCCCTGGCTGTCCTGGAACTCATTCTGTAGACCAGGTTGCCCTCCAACTCAGAAATCTGCCTCTGCCTCCCAAGTGCTGGGATTAAAGGCATGTGCCACCACTGCCCAGCTTAGTAAAAGACTTTCATTACAAAACAGGAAGCTATGAAGTGGGGCAACCACAGCCGACATTATTTCCTATTACCAGACTCTATCTGGTACAAATTGGACACTGAATTGGGCACTGTGTTGATGGTATTGTCTAACAGATACCAAATACAACTTCAAGGAGGTGTTGTTCCAATCTATGTTTTACAGAAGATGGAATGCAGAAGTTAGGACCTTACTCCAAGTTCTCAGATAATTAGAAAGTCAGGCATGATACTCAGATCTGATTGATGATTTTAACTACCAGCCTTGACATAAAAAAATAAAAAGAGTTAAAAAAAAAAGTTTCCAATGGTTTAAATGATCTTAGTTTGGATTTGCACAAAGCAAGAGACAAGATTCCTCATCTATTTAAGTTCATCTGGGAGCAGATCCTAGGGCGCCAGTGGGAGTTTGAGGCAGTAGACAGAAGGCTTTGCTAAGGAAGAGTAGGTTAATGCATTCATCACTGCGGGCCTCAGCTGTCTGGGATCGCTGTGGTTGGGTAGAGCACACCTCAAGAACCGACCTGCCAGAGTCTGGCAGCCATCACTCACTTGCTCACTGATGCTTGCTGGCTGTTGTTTATATAGATGCTCACAAACTGGGATGTCTGGCTTGCAAGTCTCTTGGCCTGAGAAGGAGACACTGGTGCTTCAGGAGGGAAGCACCTTGGTGTGTTTGGGAACCATCCAGTCAAATCACAGGTGACAAACAGTCAGGCCCATGAGGTATCGATAGGCATTCACAGACTCTGCTGTAAGATGGGAATTTACTCAAAGCAGCAACTGCAATCTTTATTAGATTAGGATAATTTATTTCTAACAAACAAATGGGTTTCTATGAAATTGCGTCACAAATTTAGTCTTTAAATTCCCAGTCTGAGGAATGGTTAGGATTTTAACAAAACAAACTGAAAAACTCATTCCCAATAACACAGTAGAATCAATTCTAGGTTACCATAGTAAGTAATATGACCTAGCGAGAATAACCTGACATCTTCTGGAGAGTCACTAACCCTGGTCAAAAAGTCACTTCTCCCCACTGCTCTTCCTCGTGCTGAGGACAGCTTATGTATAGCATGACTGACTTCCTGCAAACCTGAAAGGCTGCAGCTCTGCTGGAAGACACTTCCTTGCCCCTTTGAAGTGTTCCAGTGACTTTTTGAAATAAATTCCGTAAGTATTCTTGTGACCTAACTAAACACACACACACACACACACACACACCCCAAATACATTATACAAATGTGGTAAAAAAAAAAAAAAAAAAGAAATGGTTTGGGTCCCTTTTTTATGATATAGCAATAAATACACAGAGACTCCATTTTATTTACAGAGACCCCCATTTTATTTTGATAGGTAGCAAGCTATATCTCAGAAGTGAAATAGCCTGAGGTAGTGAACAGCCAAACTGCAATTTCCCCCAAAGGAATGAGCTCAGGGCCGTTTTAAGATCATATGATTCTCCCCCTACCCTGCGACTCTGGTTTTCAATTGATTTAAATCCTGGTTTCTAGCAAATATTTTCTACACACTCTTAGTAGTAAAGGAAGGAGAGGGCCAAGTCGATTCGTTTTAAGTTTTGAATGCTGTATGTGGTGAGTTTGTAAGTGGTGAGTTCCACAGAGGATTAAGAATCAGCAGTTGAGAGGCAGAGCAATTGTTGAGAAGCAAATGAAAAATTTATCCCAGAATTCTTAGGACCATCTTCTAGAAATGTAGAGTCACAAAAGAGGGTCTTGAGGGGAAGGGGACAGGAGAGAGATGCCAGTCCATTATAATAGAGTTGACCTGAGCTCGCTCCTGGAGATGCTTAGTTAAATTTATATTCTAGGCTAAAAGTTCCTTTAGATTTTTAGCTTTGAGTTTATTTCCTATAAATACCTCACCACTAAGTTTATTTACTAGAGGCTGCAGTTATTACCTCATAAAAAAGAAAGCACCCACATTTATCTCCTTAAGGGGAGAACTTGGTATTAAATCAGAGGCGGGGCCTATAGGACAGAAAACCCTTGGTGTGAGAGCTGAGTTTGGAGACCGAAGCATATATCCACGCTAAAGGGTTTAACTTTCCAAGGCCATCTCAGTGTGGTTTTGATGTGATTTTTATTCGGTAGGTAGTTGTCAGTGCAGTATCTCCTTTACATCTATTAAAGGGCCCCCAAAGACAATGAGCATGCCCAGTACACAGGGAGCAAGAAGTGATGACCACAGCCTTCCTCAGAGTCGAAGTCAGAGTCACAGCTCTCCTTTGACACAGGATAGGAAACCACCCAATGGGTGACTCTTTGGGAGCTTGCAGATTCTCTTTTAACTGAAACTTAGTTGTTTTTTTTCAAAACCCAATCTAAGATAGCCAGACTTCTGTTTTCCTCATCTTATTTCCTTATTCTGTTGCAGTGTGAGGGGCCTCAGCCAGGACTTTGCACATGCTAACCAAATACTCCATTACTAAGTTACATTTCCATGCATCTTAATTAGGTTTCTACTGCTATGATAAAACACCACAACCAAAAGCAACCTGGGGAGGAAAAGGGTTTATTTCACCTCACAGGCTAAGGTCCATCACTAAGGCAATCGAGGGCAGACACTCCGGTCAGGAACCTAAAGCAGGAACTGAAGCAGAAGCCATGGAAGAGTGCTGCTTACTGCTTACTGGCTTGCTCCTCATGACTTACTCAGCCTTTTTTCCCTCATATGCTCTGTTTTGTTCATATTCTTTTTCTTCCCCCCAACACCTTCTAGATCCACCCAACTCTATGTTCTTTTTATGTCTCTCAAAAACAAAAATCCAAACAAAATCCCATTAAGACAAAAAAAAAGAAAAAGAAAAAGAAAGAAAGAAAGAAAAGAAAAGAAAAGAAAAAAGAAAACAAAACCAAAAACAAACACCATAGAAACATAGCGTCCATTTTGTGTTGCCAACTACTTCTGGGTGTGGAGCCTTCCCTAGGGTGTGATTGATATAAGCAGTGACAATCCCTTGGAAACTGTTGCTATCTCCACAGATATTAGTTACAAATAGCTTCTTTGTTAGGTGTGATACTTTGTGTCCCCTTCCCCTTCTCTGTCCTCAGAGTTTGTATGGTTTGAATTTGTGCATGTTGTCAACAGTCTCTGTAAGTTCATGTGTGTATCAGCCCTGTTGTGTCTAGAGGATATTTCCCTGAAGTCACTTACCATCTTGGGTTCTTATATTTCTGCCTCCTCCTCTGTATAGATCCCTGAGCCTTGAGGGTTGGGTCTTGAGGTTTGACAAAGACATTTCATTTAGGACTGAATTTCCTAAGTGTCTCACCCTTGGCACATTGTACAGTAGTGTTAAGTGTCACCTACTGCAAGAAGATACTTCTTGATAAGGAGTATCTGATCTATGGATATAGCAATATGTCATTAGGAGTCATTTATGGCTAAATTATTTTAGCATAATAATATTAGTACTTTTCTTCTAGGACAAATGATTTCAATTGTTTATATTGTCAGAGAAATTTAAATATTTAAATAGAAAAAAAAAGGAAAGGAAACTTCAGTAGAAAGAAAAAAATGTGATTATTCTTAAAACTTGATATAAAACCATTATATCCTGAGGTATTAAAAGCAGAGTCTAACTGGATGTAGTGGCATGTGTGTTTAATCCCAGCACCTAGGCAGAGATAGGCAGATCTCTATATCAATTCCAGATCAGCCAGGTTCCACGTTAAAAACAGAGTCTATGCCACTTACATTTATTGATTAAAAAGCCAACCCATAAGTGCTTTGGAACAGGCAGGAATCGGGACTATGTTTCTTATCACACCATCACGTGGGTATTAATTGAAAAATAAGTTTGGTATGTAGACTGCAAATATATTACATCCTCACTGTATTGAATTTCATAAACAAAAGCACAAAGACATTTTACAGTGTCGGTTACAAGCCCTTATTTATCAAAGTCGAAATGGTTACACTGCTGTGACCGATACCCGACAAGAGGCACAGTGAGGGAGGAAAGATTTATTCTGGCTCAGGGTTTCATGCCTGTGCCCCTCATGGCAGGGAAGTGGCAAGAGGGGACTGGGGCAGCGGGCGGGCATATGAGACTGCTTGCTCAGATCCTGGAGGACCAGGAAGCAACACACGACAGGAAACCAATTTCGGATAAAAATCTCAAGGCTCCTCCCTCCCCATCTCCTTCCTTCAGTGGAGTTCTATCTCATGAAGGTTTTCACAACCTCCCCAAAGAGCACTACTAAAGTAGAATTAGGTACAAATATAGAACAAACAAACCAACCTAAAGATCCGTTATTAGATGCTGATGTATTGATTTGTTTAGGGATTTATGTAAGGTACTTGCGCTTCCGATTTGTCAAGCAGGGCTTCACTTGCTGCCTGGAACAGAATGACCTGGAGAACAGCTAAATCAATTGCTCAGTGCCGTTAACAATCTGCTGACTGCCACACAGACTTCTGTAGAATCTCCTTGCCTGCCTGCCCCACCTTGCAGTTTTACAGTATAAACTGGAAATCCAAACTGGATCCAGGACCAAGGCCTTTCAGGAGCTATCCTGACTTTGCTCTACCGGTGACATCTCTCGTCCACTCTCATGGGTGTCTGAGTGCATATTCCAGAAAGATCCCCTCAACATTCCTGAAGCATGCTCTCCCGCAGTGATATCTCCTTTACCACGACCCCAGTTGGTCAGAGACTGCTGCTCCTAGACCTCTCAGCCCTCGGGAGCTTCCTGGGACCCAGAAACGTGCACCCTGACCTGCCATTGGATTCCAGGGTTCTCTTCCAGTGGCCAATAGAATTTCGAGACACGGGGCTAGAGTTTCCCAAGTGGAAGAAGACAAGACGAAGTTGAACACCCAGACCAGGTAAGGACCAGCAGGGAGATAGTTAGAAAGAGCAGGTTGGTGGGCTTGGTTACCGGGCAGGCACTAGCATCTGAAGCCTCCCGTACGCCTGCATACACATGGGATACCGAGGTGCCACTGCCCTCCAAGGGAAAACCTCTAAAGGACACCAAGGCACTGGTACTGTCTCCAGAGAAATAGACTAAAATAGGAACGTATAACTTCTGAATGAGTGGAGAGTGTGTGAATGCCTATGATGGTCCCACGGATCTGGGGCTGTGGGATCTGATAGGGTCCAACACTCTGGATTTTTCTCTTGAATGAACACTCAGTTCCCATAACAGGAGGTGACAGCATGGGATTATATGAGTGACCCTAAGGAAAGACCTCCTAAATTGCTGCTAAGCAACTGGCCAGGAATGTACCTGCTTTAGGGAAAAGTTGGTCTCCACTCCACCTACACACCACAAAGGCTTAGGCACATATAACCCCTTCCCCTAACACCAGCTTCTGATTAGGAAACTTTCCTCTTCTTATGGGGTCTGCTTCATTCTGATATGTGACCCACACACAGTCCTGTGAAGACTGCTAAGCCTGATGACACCAGGAAAGCACCCTCATTAGCTTCCCGGAGGATATGATTTTACCTGTGATCCAACCCAACTACTGGCTCCAATTGCCAGCACCATAGTACTGCCCTGTGTCACAAGACCACCTAAATCCTGTCTCTCCAAAGGCATCTGCCCTATGCAATACTCACCAGCCTCTACAGGTGGTCAATTCACCAGATTTATTGGTTATGTTCTAGGAATGAGTGCATTCCAATGTGTCCGCCAAAGGAAAGGTCAGGCTCTCCCCTCATCTAAGAAGATGACAGTATGGTTTTCAGGCATATACATTGCCTGTAAAAATAACTTATAGTCATCTGATGTAATTTTCATCTCAGAGACTTACTGCTGAATAAGTTCACCCTTTCTAGTTCTTTCTGAAGTCCAACAAGGTCATGAAGCCATCCATCTAGAGAAACTGCCATACACGAATTGTTGCAAAGATATTCGGTGGGTCCCAAAGTTGCCAACACTGACTCAACAACCTAGCAGAGTGTCTACAGTGTGCTTGGACAATCCCAAGCAGGGACCCAGGCCCCGATGCTGATGTAAAAACAGGGGTCCTACCATCTGAACATCTAGAAGTGGACTTTACTGACACTCAACGCAGCAGAGGGTACCAGTATTTGCTGGTTATTGTTTGCACTTTTCAGCGTGGGTAGAAGTTTTCCCTACCTGCAGAGAAGATCAGCGTAAATCTTGCACACACGGTCCTACCCCGATCATCAGGCAGGGTTGTGACAGTGAATAGAACTTTAGAATAGCACTGACCACCACTGCCAAAAACAGACCTCCAGGGGCCAGAAAGTCTGCCTCTTGTACTGCTTAGGGTGCAATGCACACCCTATAAATGCAGTTGCTCTCCTTTGACATCATGTTTGGCTGCCCACCTGCACCTTCCCAAGGGGTTCAGAGGACCTCGGAGAGTTCGGAGCCCACCTCCAGTGGTTCTTCAAAGACTTGACTGACACTTCCCCCCAAATTGCCCAAACCTCGCCAGTCCCTCAGCTCTGAAAGTTGCAGGTGTCAAGCCTAGGACATACCACAGCCACACCAGGGCTGCGATGGACCCCAGCCAAGAGTCAACCATGAGAGCCCCAGGCCCAGACCAGCCTCTGGAACTGACCATCTCACAATGACCTCTGAGCGGGAACAACAGCTCAGCTCCTACCCTGCCTCCTGATGTCTTCCCTGTTCTGTGGGTGCACATCAGAGCCAGTGCCCTGTCACATAAATTAGTCTGGAGAGCAACCTTGTCCCAGGGCAACTCCAACTCCTGGACACCCATCAATATGACTGACTGCCCCAGAGGGGTTCTGTCTTACCTCCTTCAGAAGATACTACTTGTGAACAGGCCAGCCTCAGATCGGCCTCAGAGTTCATTATGCTGTGATGGAACTGCCCATGCCACAGCTCGTGACAGCTGTGGATGAGTGGCCAGAGGACAGAAGGTAATTGTGAGGACACCTATTGGTCTTATTTTTAATACTGATGATGTATGGACTTTCCCACAAAAGGGGTCTAAAAGGGAGTTACTGTAGAGAGCCTTATTGGGGTGCCATGCCACCTGGTAAGAACTTGACATCAACCAAGGTGAAGTTCCTCTCCCAGCCTTTGAGCAGGAACTCCTGTGTTAGCCATAATCCCCTCCACCTGGGGTGGAGCACTCAGACCAAGGTGAAGCCCATTGTTCTTCAAGGACCTGCAGTTTCCTGAGAAACACTAGTCACCTGTGGAGAAGCTTCCAGCCTTTGGGGAAAGTCTTTTCCCCTGCCTATATATTTGGAGTTCTCCATTAAACTTTGAGATCTTGAACAACAATGGTGTCTTGGTCTTCATTCCTTTTCGCCGCCTTCCCATACATCCCCAGCTTCCCTTCCAGGTAACCCGTCTGATGTAACTGCGGGCAGTTACAAGTTTCCATGGAGGGACAATGAATTTAGGTTATAGTAGGTCTTAAAAGGGAGGGAGGATTTGAGAGGAATAATATGGGGACTGAAAAACCCTTCATGTGAAGAAGCCATGACCTTGTGATGGGCTGGGTTGGTACAAAGACAAGGGACTCCCTAATGACCCTACAGTTTGTTATTACACTGGCCAATATGACAGAATGAGCTAGTAGAGTTAACACCCTTAAACCCTGGGCCCCAGCACAGGACAAAGGTAAATGAGACAAAGCCATCCAGTTGGGTCTGGATGCTCCCCTTGTAAAAAATGCTAGCGTTAGTAAAAGCTACCCATGGGCTCCTAACCTAGGTCAGGACTGCTGGGTTTGCACACAAGCAAGCCAGGTTACTTACACTGGAATGGGAACCAAAGCCAACACAAAGGTCGTGTTCAACTGGGCACCTGTTCAGGTCATAGGAAAAGCCCAGTGTATACAAAATAAAAAGGGCTGTACCAGAGTAGCTAAAAGAGCAGTAACTCCGAATGGACATACTCCATCTGCCCCAAGGATTATTTGTTTACACCTGTACTCAGGAGACAGCTGTAAACTGGTAATCTTGGCCCTCAACTTAGATGTGCTCCCAGGATAGAGAGCAACCAGTACTTGTGTATCCCTTAAGGTCAAGAAATAATAATTTCTTCTATAAAAATTTTCAAATGAGAAGAAAAAAGTCATCATTTTGTCATTCATAAAGATTTTCGATCAGGATTGATGGAGGTGATGCAGGAATAAAAGAAAGCAAACAGGTATCTTTAGAAATAGAATTGTTCTTTAATCAGAACAGGCAAAGGCCGCAGACTACAGAAACAAAACTGTGTGTGTGCAGCGTGGGGGGTCTTGGGGTTTTATAGGATGGAAGAGTCCATTAGCAGGTCAGTTCCCCGGCAGTCTGGAAATGGTAGATATCCGCAGATACGGTGTGTGGCTGTCCTTATCAGAGACCTACACCATTGTTATCTGTCAACTCGACCCTCTGGTCTGAGTTTTGCAGTCTCCCTGCAGCTTTTGTTCACCCAATTAACCTTCCAGTAGCAACTCACCATCTCCAGTACTCTTCTGTTTGGATCCAAGTCTCTATCTGATGGTGCCCCACTCTCTTGTGGGAGTGGGATGGCTGGAATTGCTAGGGATGGGTCAGTTGTCAGTCTCTTTCTGTGCACCTGCTTCCCGTGGTTAACCTGGGCTTTCTCACAATGTGGCCTCCTGAGAACTGTCAGGTTTTCAGCTAGAGGATTCTTGGTGGTTTTTACTGTTTATCTCTGGAAGTTATGCGGCTTCATCCAGTACGTGTTATAAGTGGGAAACTGAACTGCACAGACAGGGACACACAGAGGTCTGTGCACCAGGAATATGGTTTATGTGGATGAGGTACGTCTTTAAAGATAAGCTGTAACACTTTCCAGAGACAATTAGAACTGTAAGGACTATCAAGGAAGACACTTCACAGACAAGAAGATCAAGTACAAAGTGAGGTTTTGAAGGTGGCTACCCCTAATGGAAGAAGGTACTCAATACTCAGGTTGAAATGACTGTATCTTCTTGATATCACCTAGAAGTGCGGGAATGGGCTTGTTTCCCCTGGTGATTAAATAATTTAAAGGCAGGAAAATTCAAGAGTCAAGCAAAGCTGAGGTTTCTTTAAAGAAAACATTTTTATCGGGGAATAAAAGAAAAACCCAAGGGCAAGCAAATTGTAGGTGGGGAACAAACAGGATATGGGGAAGGCTATGCTGTTTTAGCTAAACCAGCACTGAGGGCAGCCATACAATGTATTTTTTTTTTTAAGAAGAAAAAAGAAAGGAAAAGAAAAGGAAAGGGAAGGGAAGGGAAGGGAAGGGAAGGGAAGGGAAGGGAAGGGAAGGGAAGGGAAGGGAAGGGAAGGAAAGGAAAGGAAAGGAAAGGAAAGGAAAGGAAAGGAAAGGAAAGGAAAGGAAAGAAGGGAAGGGAAGGGAAGGAATAATTCTGTCTTTCTGAAACAGGACTCAGGAAAAGCAAGCACACCCAGTCACAGAGACTCTTAGGGACTGTACAGGGACAGGCATTCTTGGGAAGGAAAAGCACACTATCTCATTAAAGGAATAATTACTCCACCTACCTCTGTAGCATGGTTTAAGGTGAACCAACCTTCCTAAGGATGGCCCTGCCTTCTTTAGAGGTGTTCTCTGGGCCAAGTGATTGACCAGCCTGACCGGATTAAATTGTTTAAATGTTGGCTGGTTTAGAAAGCTAGACCTTCACCCAAGCCAGGGATTTAATCTTCTCGAGTAGTAGGAATTAGTTCTTGCTTAACAGGCTTTTAATTTTGTTGTGTCCTTCTCACCAGGATCTGGCTTCCAATCCTGTTTCCTCTATTTATTGGGTTGAAACCTGTATGGCTTGTAATAGAGGGTAGAACAATATACTCAAGAGGCTTCCTAAAGGGCTCATCATTGATTATGCTGAAGGGATTGATGGACAAGGGAACAAGCTACATAGGATGTTCAGGCTGGGGTGAGCCTTGCAGAGAGAATCAGAGCCCACCATCCACTTACAAGTTGGGATGGCTATAGGGCAGAAAGTGAGGTGAGAAAGGAAGTTGTTACAGTTCCCTAATGAGTGTGAGTGAAGAAGGAAGCCTTGGGTGAGTGTGTATTCTCACATGGACACAGCTTATTGAGGACTCAGAGACTAGTTGGCCCCTGGTAAATTGGCAAAGCTATTATATATACAGTAAGGGCTCAAGAGCATAGACAGTACTTTTCTTGGGAGCTTGAGTTGAACCTTTATGGATGATTGATTGATCAGTGTGTGCAAAGACCAACAACTCAGCTTTCTCCTCCTGGATGTTTGCAGTCTGAGACTCTTCACCTTCACAGACCTCCTGCCAAGACTAGATAACCCCTTCTCTTGTACAACCTTAATTAACAGGCTGGGGTTCCTAGTAGCTGAGCACAGCTATACTCGTGTGTGTGTGTGTGTGTGTGTGTGTGTGTGTGTGTGTGTGTGTGTGTTCCTTCTTCATGCCCTATCCATCATTAGTATTCCAGGACCTAAGTACAAAGTATTCAGTTAAAGAATTTTAGGCAGGCAGTCCATAAACATCTTTCCCGGTCACCACTTGAGGTCCACTGCTTAGTTACATGAATTGTTGTCAACCAAGATGGAGAAGCTTGCAAAACGGTGTGGCTCTGGCTAACAAAAAGGAGCTATTATTGTTAATACTCATCAAAGGATGAATGACATTGTGAGCTATCATAAGAGCAAGAGCCAAAGGATATACTGAGATCATAATGAGCGAGTATAGATGTTGTCGGTTGTCGAAATGGATTCGTCCCCCTGAATACAACACTAAGATTTGTTCTTCAGTATGTGGGTGTGGGTAGAAACTTTTCTTTATCTTTTATTTTTATTGCTCGATTTTGATATGTTGTACTGTTTGTATCAATTTCCTGTTGCTTTGGCAACAGATTGCCACACATTTAGAGGCTTAAAGTGACACACTGTTGTCTTATAGTTCTGAAATCCAAGACTGCTAAGCTAAAACAAAGATGTCTCTGTAGGGGACTCTGCATGAGCTCTTCCTCAGCGCCTGGAGAAAGGCCACCTTCATTCTTTAGGTTGTGACTTGCTGCTCTCTCCTCCTCTGAGTCTCTGTTGCCACTTTTGTGTAAAGGCCTTGTGCTCACCCAGGGGCTGCCTGACAATGCATAGTAACATCTTCTGTGTTAGAGCCTTGACTTAATTACCTCCACAAAGTGGTACCAAGGAAAGGCCACAAGTTCCAGAGTTTGGGTTGTGGACCACCATTATTTAGGCGAGGACTGTTATCCTGCTTACCACAGTATTTTCTCGTCTTGTTTTGTTTCCTGCTTCTTTACTTGAGGTTTCTAGAGTGTCTTGTATCTGTGAGTTCACAGTTTTCATTAAACAGGGGTGGGGTGGGGGATATTTCTTTTTTTTTTTCATTTGTTTTCTTTTAACAATTGGAGTCTTCTTGTGAGTCTAATATGTGTCTGTTAGACTGCTTGATGTGATCCCATAGCCAATGATGTCATATTCATGCACCCACAGCCAATGATTTCATATTCATGCTCCACAGCCTGTGATGTCATATTCATGCTCCCACAGTCAATGATGTCATACTCATGCTCCCATAGTCAATGATGTCATATTCATTTCTTCTATCTCTATATTAATTTTCTCTGTATAGCTTCTACGGCTGTCTATCGAAGCCCAGTGATTTAATTGTCTATCACTTCCATCCCATTTCCTTTCCTTCCAGTTCGTACTGTCATCTCTAGTAGATCCATTCAGATCTTTTGTCCTTAATCTCTCTCCTCATCGTGTTCAGTGGTTTTTTTTTTCATGCTCTTCAACATATGGAATATATTTGTAAAAGTTGGTTTTCTTTAAGAACAGCTGATGCCAGTATTCATTTTGTCTTATCTGTTTTATAAGTGTCTTATTTGTTTTATAAGACTGGTAGCTTTTTTATTGGAACAGACATTTTGAAGTTTCTGTCACTGGGTCTGTGTGTCTTATTGTTTGCTTCCGATTCTTACCAGGCTTTGTTTTGTAACATAGTTAAGTCACCTGAGATTAGTTCATTTATTTTGAACATTTTGACTTGTCTGGATTGGTCTAGAACTTCCTGTATTCTAGAGCTAATATGGCATGGTCCCCAAAGCAATAGACCTAAGAAGGATATACTCAATACCCCATGTATTTGGAGGTCTTTTCATTCAGGCTAGTGTGAACTGGCCTTGCTTGTAGTAATACATGCATGCTGAGGGTTTCAGGCTAATATGAACTGGCCTTGTTTGTAGCCATGCATGCAGTCTCAGGGTTTCGGGTTAGTGTGAACTGGCCTTGCTCATAGCCATGCATGCAGTCTCAAGGTTTCTGTCCTTATATATCTCCTTACTGCACATTGGAGTTTTGAGTAGAAGTGTGGTCACTTGAAGTGCTCACCTGAATGTCTGAGGAAAATACAGATATCTTTATTTCTTTGTCCTAGAAATTTAATGTTGTTTTAAAATCAGTGAGTCCATAAGGTTCTCTTTGTTCCCCATTGCAGTAGCTTTCCTGAAGAACAAGGGACAGAAGTGGGTGAGCACAGGATCCTTCGCTCATTGGTTACAGCTTCATGCTCTTGTCTAGTATTTAAAAAGCCATTGTTTTACCCACTGCTGTGGCATAAGGAGAGGGTTCGGCTGTCCAAGAAACGAAGGATTTTGATGGTTAAGCCTGCCTGGTGACTTGATTTGATGAAGAAACATCCAGGAGATTAGTAAAACAAGAGCTTGGATATGTGGGTGGGTGTGTTTTCACAGAGGACGAATTAGAAGGATTGTTCCTGAATGCGGGTGACACCATCCTAAAGGTAGGTTAGGAAATAGGGGTGGGGTGGTGTAGGGATGGGAATGTAGGGTGTCGTTCACATAGGATAAGGTGAAAAGAAGAGCGCCTGTTAATATAGGCACGAGTTCTCCTTCTAACTGCATCCCTGATGTGAATCGCTTTGCTCCCTTTTGGCCTCCACAACATGATGGGTGGAAAGAAACTGCTGAAGTTGTCAAGTAGAATACATCCTTTGCTTATGTTGTTTATGTCAGGTCTTTTGTTACAATGACTAGAAAAGCTACTGCTTCCTACCAAAAGAGACACAGGCAGAGATGACATATATCATATCATATCATATCTATCTATCTATCTATAAATAAATATATAGATAGATAGATATAGATATATATCTATATAGATATATAGATATAGAGAGAGAGAGAAAGAGAGAGAGACTCAGAGACAAAGACAGAGACAGAATGAATCAAAATGTATGTGGCTAGACTACATCCTACTAACTCAAAAGCTAGAACTGTAGCGTGCTGAGGTCCGAGGTGACCAAGCCCACAAGCAGACACAGAGAAGGTAGCCTATGTACAGTGAAAAGCAGCTGAACATGGCCTGCATTTCTTTTTTCTAAAGTAACTTTTATTTTAATTGACTTAAGTAGCCCCTTGCGGCTAGTAGCTACGGTATCAGCATGCTTACCCTGTTTCTAATTCTGGTCTCTCTCCTGATCTTCTGACCTTAGGATCTTTGCTAACCTTTCTACCCTTTCCTTTTACTAAGAGCAGCTTATGGAGATTTGTTACTCTTAAAATGACCTAGAGTTTGGGTTCCCTGGGGAAAATTGCCTGGCTTTCACATCTCTGACTCTATTTCCACTGCTGCCAATCAAATGTGGCAGAGACGCCTTAGTGTGACACTTCCTCCAGCACTGTGTGCTTTGGTTTCCCTTTCTCTGTCTGATCCTGGCACCATGTCCAATCCTTGCCAGTTCCTTCTGGGACACAATAGTCCTGTCCCTCACAGTCTTCAGTAACTGAAGCCTTGATACCTGGCCTGAGAGTTGACTTCTCATAAAGTCTTTCTGCCTGTGGGAGACAGTGGACCACACCTCAGAGGCCGCCTCTATTTCTACATACAGAACCAGATGCAATGGTTATAATGATTTTTCTTTCAACATGATGACTTTGGGGACAAGCAAGCTGCCTACCCCACATCCCCCAGTCTAGTCTTGGGAGGATTCTGGAGGCGAGGAAGTAGGCCCTGTTCACATCACCTCATTTCTCTCAGGAGAGCACCTCGCTAGTGCCTACCTATATTAAAACGTATAATTGAACACATTAATAATGGAGATTGAATTACCCTGTTTTCCAGGACTGCAGGCACACTGAAAACTGGCATTTTCAGAATAATAATGGACTGGTATTGACTCCTATATCTTGAGTGCGTAATATTATTGGAGTCCATTTTTAATTTTATACATGCACATTTCTCTCCAGCTGATTATAAATTTCCTAAGCCTGACATAAAACAATTTTTAGTGAAACGGTGTATGAGGGAAGTTATAGTGGGTCATTAAGTCAGTAGAGAGAAACCTAAATACAGCTGAGCAGGCCATAAACGAAGCCTTAAAATGAGAAGTTAGATAGCCTGAGAGTACTGACTTTTGATATCAAAAAGATACAAGGTTCCATGTGAATTTAAATTATAGCTATTAAAGCCTTCCATGAATTTCCTCACACTCCATAGGTAGAAGTATCATTTAAGGAAGAGAGATTTTTATGTCCATAGTGAATTTTAGGTTTTGATTTTATTTTATTTATTTATTTTTACTAAAACATCAACATCAACTTGTGTCCTATAATACAATCTGCCTTTGATCTAATTCAGGACAACATTAAAATTAAATATTATAGTTGGATTTTTGTATGACTACATAGCTTCAAATATAGCCGATGACTTGAACAAGCAAACATACTATGACTAAATACAAACGGGTGATAAATGCGACATATGACATGTTCAGCTTCTTTAACAGAGATATAAATTGCTGTCATAGCACACAGAGCATCTGTGAAAAGTTCAGGGGCGACCCTGGATGCTGGGTAAGACCCAGTGAGACACCACTCATCTACTGTGGAGAGTTTGACTCAGCCATTCTCAGAATAAGGTTGGCAACAGACGAAAGAACACTAAACATGTTCACATCCTTTGACCCAGGATTCCCCTTTGCAGGTCTATCTTGGGAAGTAATCAAGGCAACGGATAAAGATTTACGAGCAGAGACTGCATAAGAGTAAAAATTGACAAAGCATTTTATCAGAATAATAGATGCAAGTACTTAGGACCTTGGCACATCTGTCTCATAGAGAATAGATTTAGTTTACATAACAGGAAGCATGGGGAGGGTGTCTTGGGGGGGGGTCAATGATTCAGCCGCAGCGTCAAAGAACTGCTTCACGTATCTGCTCTGCCAATTTTGGAACAGTTAGGAAGTAGAAAGGCTGTACATCCTAAATTTACAGTGTCTAGACAAAAGAAAGACCATCTCTTATGGTTCTGTCTTAGACATGAGAGAATTTCCCAACATCCTTCACTCAGAACATTCTTCTCATATCTTATGATTGGTCACATGTTATTTCTGAACTGGTCATCAGGGAAGAGAATTGTGCTGTTCTTAGACGGTCAGGCCAACTTCTAGACTTCCTGGTGTTCTCATTTCTCTTTGGGACATATGATTACACCAACAGTAATTCTTTTTGAAAAAATAGAAATGACAACAAAATGTGTGAATTTTGTGTGGTGGTGTGAATATGCTTGGCCCAGGGATTGGCACTATTAGGAGGTGTGGCCTCGTTGGAGGAGGTGTGGCCTTGTTGGAAGAAATGCATCATTGTTGGGATGGGCTTTGAAGCTCCACCCAAGTCAGACAAGCCAGTCTTCTTTCTATTTGTCTTCAGAAGATGTAGAACTCTCAGCTCTTCAAGTGCCATGCCTGCCTGGATGCTGCCGTGTTCCTGCCTTGATGATAATGAACTGAACGTCTGAACCTGTAAGTCAGCCCCAGTTAAATGTTGTCCTTATAAGAGTTGCCTTGATCATGGTGTCTGTTCACAGCAATGGAAACCCTAACTAAGACAATATGCAATTGGGGATTTCAGATAGTGATTTAGAAAACTAGATTATGGTACATACCCATTCTCTGCTCTGTTGTCCATGTTCTAAAGAACATCAGAAGAGTTAGACAGGGAAAACAAAATCTAAGGACCAGAAAAGAGGGCATTCAGGCGTACCTACCTCTCTAGTAGGTAGGGTGACTAACCACCCCAGTTAGCCTGGGACTAAGAACTAAAATGTAAATATGTGGTGTTTTCAAGAGCTTAGAAATCAGAGAGGCCCCCGGGGGACCCGGGGTGGGTGGGTCTCCTCAGTTTCAGTTCCAAAGCACAAGACCTGGAACCAGTGAAATGTGACTCAGGGAGCTGAATCACATCCAACTGTTTTTTTTTTTTTTTGTTTTCTTCTGAGAACCTCTCTTGGAGCATCTGAGCTGTTTCTGCTGCACTACTGAGGAACCGGGATTTTTTTTTTTTTTCCACTTTTCAGTCAGTAGCCAAGGGAAGCAGAGGCTCAGGGGTTTGGGTGGAGAGCAACATCAGGAAACCCTTAGGAAGCAAAGAGGCTAGAACGATCCAGAAGGGAGGGACTTTGTTGTCTAGAGGTATCTCCTGCGGAAACTTAGCAACTGGGGGAAAAATAATGTTAAAAACAATAAGGATTTGATCCTCTCACGGCTTAAACTTTTGTTCATCTCCGTCCTCATTTTCTGTTTTGAAGAACTGTTGCCATGACAACACCATGAACTGAGGTTCAACCTCCTTCATGTTTGCTGGTCTTGATATGTTGTTTTAAACTGCAAGGCTTTCTTTCAAAAGTCTTGATAATTTATCTCTCAATCTCTTTAGAAACCATTGCATGACTTTATAGTGTTTACTTCTGATATGAACACTGAAGCCATATTCAAAAATAAAAATTCTCTGAGAATTCTACTATATGCCTCATGTCTCAGGTATAGAGATAATTTATACATAATTATGTATGGAAATATACTATGTCTTTCCATGTACACAACAACCGAATTCTGTAGTTTGTTACATACTGTTTTATTCTTTTTCACTGGGTGTCATTATCAAAAAGGTCAAGAAAAACATGAAACCATGAAAAATCCTCGTATAGCTAATGATAAAACACAATCAGAAGTGTTTAAGAACATGGAGGCTAATCAGCATATTTTAAAAATGAAACGTTAACATGTTTTTCCAATCCGGAGTGTTCCTGAGAAAAACACATATTTAATATTAAAATTTAGGGCTCCGGTTCAGGCAGGCATATTGAATACCACACAAACTACACTGAATAGACAGCCAGACTCAGACTCTAAAGCCTGTAGGCTAATGAGATGCATGTTTTATGTCCTTAATTAGCATGTGAATGCACAGACTTAAGCATCTTCATGCTTTTGTGTTTGTTGAATGAATCAGTTATTCGTTAATAATTGCAGAGAATATGCTTGAGAAATTATCCAGGATTATGCCTTTCTCTTTGTTTCAGGCATTCCTTCCCTTTCCTTTCATCGAGGCCACATGTTGGTTTGATCAGATGAAGAACTCGTCAGAAAGAAAACTATCTAAACTATTTAGGTGGACTGGTTCATAGGCTGCCTACGAATCATCACTTCTTAAAATGACATTAAAGTAGCTGAGAGCTGTGTGGACCACTGAGGGCATGGGGGATTACTCTGCTGCTGAGAGGGGACATCCTCTGGGGACCTGAAATGGGGGCCACCTGACCTGCAGAGGTAGGAACAGACTGGAATTCGCCCTAGAGTCAGAAAGGAAACTCCAAAACAAACAAATAAAAACAAAAATCCCTACATTTCAGTTTTCTGAAGGTCACGCCAAATAGGGACCGATTTTGGCAAGTCACAGCTTGACAAACTTCAAACCTGTTCCTCCTCACCTAGGTTCTCTGTAAAGCATCTACATTCCAAAATTTGTAATTCTAATTTCGTAAAGGTTCTTTCAAAAGTAAACCTTCCACAACTCAGGAGTGTCTCTCTTATCCTTTTGGGGTGAAATGTTGAAGGAAAACAGGGATCTCCTGTCTTAGTGTCTGTGGGAAGTGAGGACTGACTTGATTGGTGACAACGCCCCACGGCCATCTGCCAGTGTCTCCTGTGTCTACCAATCCCTCTGTCTTTTGTTTCAGGGGCTGGATTTGATCCCTGCACCTCACTGCTGGGCGGTGTCTTCTCTTCAGCAGTGTTATGGTTTGGGTGGGAAACGTCCCAGAGACTTACGCTCTGACTTTTGGTTCTCAGTGTAGCGGCGTTCAAGATAGGGCCTTGAGAGGCAACTGGACAACTCCGGGTCCCTTGATTTAAACTTTACAGCAGTATGAGCTATTAGAAGACCAGGCCTGGCTGGAGGAAGCAGACACTGGAGATGGACCTTGGAGGACGTCCTCTGTCCCTGCTTCCATCATCCTTGTGTGCTGTCTGCTCAGCACCACAGGCTCCCCAGGCTTCAGACTCCCCCTCAGTATTCGTCCCGGAAACAACGGGTCAAGGGGACCCGGACCTTTGAAGCAATGTGCTGTGATATTTCTTTCCTGGTCTACGCTGTCTTCTTCGGTATTCTGTCACAGTGATGGGATGGTGACTGAAGAGTCTTGAGTGAAATCTTCTTTGCCTGTTGAGAGAGTCTAGTGCAATGCATCTTCCATAGGGCTCCAAGATTAAATAAGTTTCCATTATAGAATTGAACACCTTTTATTTACTTCAGTCTGTGGCCTGAACTTTAACCTTTAAAGATTAAAGACAGAAGCTTGTCTGTTCCGTAGGTGACTCCTGGATCCTACATCACTGTCAGGTTCAAAAGGAAACTATCTCCTTATGAAGCAGTTCCCTTTTGTAACATAATGTTTTGTGCACTCCTTATCACTACAGAAGGATGCTGGGGTGTATCGCAAACTGGCCGTGTGCTTTTCTCCTGCGCACTGGCATCGTGGTGAGGCTTGCATCTGTACACCTGTTTGCTGTTCAGTCTCTGTCCACTCAGAGTTGCTGGAGAAGAGGGGACCGCAGTGGATAAATTACCTCCTGTGGGCACACATCTCGAGGCATTTTCTTAATTGCTAATTGATTTAGGAGGGTCCAGGACAATGGACCCTTAGGCAGGCTATACAAGAAACGTAGCCGAGCAAGTCTGTAAGCAGCATGCCCCCATGGTCTCTGCCTCAGGGTTCTGCCTTGGCTTCACTTGATGATAGACTGCCACCTATAAGCCAAATAAATCCTTTCTTCCCCGAGTGCTGTCAGTCAGTATTTTATCACAGAAACCAAACTAGAACATCCAACGAGCGTGGATCCCAGTTCTAGACTGTCATTCAGACATTATTGGGAGAGCTATGGTCTTCCGTTGAAAGGCCAACCATCAAACATCATCATCCATCATGTAGTCCATATGAACAAAAGAGAAAGCTCCATTTTGTAAGACATGATTACTGTTCTTTTTTTTTGAGAAGAATTTCACTATGGGCCCCTGGATGAACTTGAACTTCCTAGGTAGAACAAGCTGGTCTTGAACTCATAGAAATCTGTCTGCCTTTGCCTCCCAAGCGCTGGGACTAAATCAACGCAATTATAAATAATAATGCTTATTATTATTTATAGATTTAGGAGCTGGAACTTTCTCTTTCAATTTTAAATAACAGAAGAAACGACAACAGTAGCAGAAGAGGAAGAAAAAGAGGAAGAGGAGGAGGAGAAAGAGGAGGAAGAGGGAGAGGAAGCAAGAGAAAATAGTCTGAACCTCGAAGGGCTTATATTCTACACAGTAAGAATGGTGAATATTTTTTTTTTTTTTGGTTTTTCGAGACAGGGTTTCTCTGTGTAGCTCTGGCTGTCCTGGAACTCACTCTGTAGACCAGGCTGGCCTCGAACTCAGAAATCCGCCTGCCTCTGCCTCCCAAGTGCTGGGATTAAAGGCGTGCGCCACCACCGCCCTGAATATGTTGTCTACCAGTGCTGTTGCAGATAATTAGCACCATCCAGTTCCATGGGTCAAAGGCCTATCTGGGTAACACCTTAGCTCTTCCTATTTTAGGCGAGCTGATTAGTAAGCAGTCTTAATTATTTCTGTACAGTTTATTCTGTCATTTAAAAATTCATATACTCAGAGGAGCAACAGGGAGGTGGAGCAGGGCAGTAATGACAACTACAGAGGCCCCCATACTGGGGACCACAGAAGGGATTTGAACAATTTTAGAGATTAGTGGAAATATCTGTTTCTAAAAGAGCTTAACACTATAGCTTAGAGACTCAAATACTTATTCCGTTCCCTAGAAAATTCTTTACAGGCCACAGCTGTTTTACTTCCTGGAGTTTGTTCTTTAGTAGCGCTGGGGATAATGTTTTCATTCATTTGTCTACAAGATGTCTTACTTGGGGTCTTTGGGCATACAGAAAGATGGAGAGATACTTACCTGAGATGGAGGGATAGTTACCTTTCACTCAGAAGAAGGAGGTCAATTTGAGGACTATGCACATTGTCTGAGGGGCCAAGAACTGATGAACTCAAACAGGAATTTGTAGGTATTGGTGGAATTGTGGTATGAACAGGATTAGAAAGTAGTGGAGAGGGGTGGTCTGGGCCTTGGGATTGTGTCCTCTATAGAGTTTGAAAGACAGAAGAATCACGGGAAATAAAACAGAAAACTTAGTAATCTCTTTGTGGGAATCAACAAGAAAATGCGTGAACAGCTTTAAGGGCTAGTGAAGCTGTTGACTAGCCAATCTCTTTGCAATAAATAAAAGATAAAATAAAATTGAGGCACGTACATACTTTCCTTAGGATTTTGAAAATCATACTACATTCTTCTCAAGTACACTGTGTATGTACATGTATTGTTTGGGAGGGTGGTTTTTTTTTTTTTTTTGGACAGGAGAAACAAACAAACAAAAGCTCTTGTGAAAACTGAGTAGACACTTGATAATCTGAAAAACCAGGAAAGTCTTTGAAAAACCGGACATTTTGAGTGTGTGCAGCCTCTCACGGACCCAAGGCCTTCGCGGAAACCATCCATGATGACTAGAAATTTCACATTCTATTCTCCTGTCCCTTACAGCAGACTGAGAATGATTTTGAGTGAGGAACAAGCCTGCATTGATGATCTGAGTTTGAAAATCTGTAGGTCACAGTAAGAGAAACAATCAGTTTGGGGCTTGGGTTCTCCTAGCTTTTGATCAGTTAAAGCAACTGCGCCCTCTAGCCTCTGCAGCGGATACTGCAAGGTCATTTGAGCTCTGCTTCAACTATGTCCTTAAGTTTGATACTTTGGAGCTCAAAGTCATCACAACCTGTCACACACGCAGAGATCCCTCCAGGTATAAGTAAAGCGATTAATCTCATTTTGGTGATAAACGTGCCTATCGGAGGCTCATTTTCTCTCTTAGATATACCAGAAAAATTAATTAGGCTCAGAGTTTAAAACAAAACAACTTTAAATAGTATAGAAAAAGTGGTCCCTAAAATATTGCTAAGAAGGAAGTTATCCATCATTGTCTAATAAAGGCACATGACAACTCATCATGACAAATTAAGGAGGCTGTCTGCCTGACCTACATTAGCCATCTGCTACCTTAGGATGCGGATTTTTAAAGAGCTCTATTTTATTTGGGCATTTGGAAATGCATTGGTTTAATCTGTTTCTGACTCTTGTTAGAGGAAACAAACTGAGGCCCTCTGAGGATGACTTTGTTTGTCTGTTCCTTTCGTTCTTTTATGTCTTGTCTGCTTGCCAGAATACACGTCCCCTTGAAGAGAACTCCTTAGCAGTCAGAACTCCATGCCTGTGCTGCGGACCACCTAGAGGAGGATTTGCTTTACCCCAGATGCTGAAATATAGTGCATACTTTTGAACATGTCAACAACATTCTGGGCAAGTCTCTTTTACACGGTTGGTTTTGATTGGGCTGTCACGTTATTCAAATACCTTTCTCCTCTCATTGAATCACGGTTGAAAATGGAGCAACTGTAACACATGGCTCTAGGAGAGAAGGTGCAGAGAAGAGACGTTAGTCACTTTGAGTTTATCTCATGAACAAAGACGAATGGTTTATTTTAGTGAGAGCGAGCAAGGGAGGAAGAAGGAACAACAATTAGGACTAAATGTCTCCAGCAATCACCTTCAAGGTCTTTAGATGCAGACAGCTCATCTTACTTGATTAAAATAAAGGGCTATTTGGAAATAAAATGGAAACAGCTGGAGATATTGTCGCTGGCACGCAGAGAAATGATTTGGTTAATAGTAACATCTATGTGTGATTGAACACCGTGAGTCACGGATCTCCTGTGTTTAATGTCGCCACCAGAGAGAACAAATGCTCAAACAGAGTCACCTTGGGGCTCTCAAAAGCCCGGGCTGTCTTGGAGCTTTGAAAAGTCTCAAGATTTTAGAACTGGAGGACTGGGTACATTTTCAGTAGCAAGGACATCTTAATGGCTCCCCAAAGGCCCAAATAACTACCTTCCAATGACTTCATTGTTCTTAAAATTTCTCCTTTTCCACATCATCTAAAATTCCCATCAATGAGAACTTCATTTGCCTTACTGATATCAAAGACTCTTAGAAGGATTCCGAAAACCTCTGAGACAGCTAATCTGTCATTCACAAGTGTGTGTGTGTGTGTGTGTGTGTGTGTATGTGTGTGTGCGTACGCACACATGTGTGCATGGAGGGGGGGTGAAGAAGTGGGGTGACTAAGTGGATTGATGTAATAAATTTGTGTGTTAAGAAAGCATTTTAGACATTTTAAAAAATCATGACATGATGGAAAATTCAACAGCAGTTTTTTTTTCCAGTTATGGGGATTGAATACTAGGCTTTGTCCATGATTGGCATATATTCTAGCCATTCTGAGAAATATTAAATATGAGTATTTTCTACCAAATACTATAAAATTTGTGTTTAGGACAAGTGATTCAAATGCCCCTCCCCATACCTTGTAGGAGTTCTACGGAAAGGTTTCATTACCCCACCCCCACCCCCAGGTAGACAAAGATCTATGGAATCTGATGGCCTGGAGCAGGAACCCCTTTCTCCTTGGTGTAGGGACTCGTTTCCTCCCCTTTCATTTCCTGTGTGCTAATTCTTCTCAGACTAGCCAATTAAATTAGGACTATGAGGCCAGCCAAGGGGGAAAAGACACAGTCACTACTCCCGGTCTCTGGGTATTCTCTCATACTCTCTCAGTCAAGAGTGAAGTTTGTCTCTCCCAGACTCCTTGGTTGCTGGTGCTCCCTTTCTTTGTCACACAGATTTATTCCTAACACCACTGAGCTATCCTCTGGCCATAATCACGTTACATAAGCGTCATCCAAAGAAGCTTGTACGCTCAGACAGATCTTGGCTCGGTGGCACTGACATCATTATTAGTCACGCTTACATGACACGATGGTGATTGTGGTATCTGTCTCCTCTGACTTTGAGGAATCCAGTCAGAAGACTCTTATAAAGCCCCAGGCCCTCTGAGGTTAGCAAGAAGAATCCTGCTCTGGTCCCACCAAAGGCCTTTGTAAGGGCTTTTTGTACCATAGGACCTTACCAAGCACTCTGCTTCTTCTAGGCTGGAGAGAAGCCCACCCGCCCTTGGAGAGTAGGTGAGAGAAAGGGGTGGGGCTCAGAAAAAGAAGATTCCCCCTGAGTTGCAAACCTCCAGGGAGATCCCTACTGTGTGAAAGGGAAGCTAAGAGTTTCTGGTATGGGAAACCGCCTTGTGGAGTTTATCCTACACAACAGACCTTACCAAACTGCCTCGAGGCAATGCTAGCTATTCATTTTTCATTGAAATATGGAAACTGACAAGACTCACGATTTTCACTTTAGGTCCCCATACTTTAGCAAGGAAAAGGTAGCTGGGCCTGGGGTCATGTTGAAGGCTCTGGGACTCTTATATAGTGGGTGCCTGCCCCGGGGTTTCCCAGCCGCTGAGCCAGGATCCTTTTTTTTTTTCATTTTTCCAGACAGGGTTTCTCTGTGTAGCCCTGGCTGTCCTGGAACTCATTCTGTAGACCAGGCTGGCCTCAAACTCAGAAATCTGCCTGCCTCTGCCTCCTAAGTGCTGGGATTAAAGGCGTGCACCACCACTGCCTAATGAGATCCGTTTACTTTTGTTGATGATGGTCCGCAAGGTTTAAGGAGAGGGGCCAATTGATGGGAATGTGGCAGAATTCGTAGACATTTTTCTAACGACCGCAAGAACTTATGGGGGGGGGGCAGTGTTTAGGGACTCCAGGGGTTGAAAAGAGAAGGGTCAAATTGTGCCCTGGGGAATGACACCATGTCAGCTGTTCACTCAGACTTTCTGCTCTTTAGGAGGTAGAAGCCTGTGCCTCTTGCCTTTCCTTTTGGAACTTCCTGTGTGATCCCCTCACAGGGTACAGACGACCGCTACTGCCCCGTGTGGGCTACTACTCAGAGACGCATTGGCGTAGAAAACGGGCAGCTTCAAAAGCTAGGTACCAGTGATGGAGACAATGCACAGTGGCGTGTGCTTAGTTTGGGGTTAGGTATCTAAAGCTCCTACCATGTGCTGGGTCTGGCCTGCTCCACAGCAATGCATTATTCTTGTTTCTCTTTGAGATATTGTTGCTATGGAGCCCAGGCTGGCTCAATCTCTCGATTTTCCTGCCTTGGCTTCCCAAGTTCTAGGATTACAGGGATGCACCAGCATATCCAACTAGTATGGGTTTTATTTTTCTTTATTTCTATTTGTATGTGTGTGTGTGTATGAGCGTGTGCGTGCGTGAGTGTGTGCGTGTATGCGCGTGTGCGTGCGCGCGTGCGTGCGTGTGTGTGTGTGTGTGTGTGTGTGTGTGTGTGTGTGTGTGTGTGTGTGTACATATTGCCTGAGCAGGCCAGAAGAGGTTTCAGATCTGGAGCTGGAGCTAGAGGCCTGACATGGATGCTCAGAACACACTTACATCCTCTGGAAGACCAGTAAGCACTCCTGACCACTGCTGCTTCTCTCCAGTCCCATTGCTTTAACAAGGTGCGTCCTAAGTGCCGACCAGCCTACCTTTAGTAAGTGGGGCCATAGACCCATTGAACTGAGTGCTACTCAGTAAGGATCTGGTCAGACGTGTCGGGATCCAGAATCAACTTAGAGAGCAAATTTGTCCTGGTATTTCCATTTGTTATTGAAAAAATTAACAGCTCCCCCCAAATCCATGAGATATAATTTATTTTAGATTTTAATATTATTTTAATAAAATCCTTTCTCCAAATAATGCTTATCATTACAAGTAATTCAGTGAAGTATTTCTTTTGGCTTCAATAGGAAAATCATCAGGGAAGTGACTATAATAATCAAATTCTGTATGAGATGAATCTCTCCACTGTTCTTCTAGTCAACATATTAAAAAAAAATTTGAACACAAGTCTGGAACCTGCTTTTCAGATTTGCATATGATGTTGTGTGGTTAATAGTTGGGTCCCATATGTGTATGGGGTCAGCTGTCAAAGATGGCGCCATAGGGGAGCTGCTGTAATTTTAAGCCATGCGCATTATCACATATGCCCATACAATAAGCTCACCAGAATGTGCATGGGGACATAGCAGCAGCAGCAAAATTGAGTATAAATTCTTCGTTGCTTTCACTCTGAACGCCACACTTTACTTGACTCAAATTATGTTTATCAGATAACAGATGAGAAGTCCCACAAGGGTGGGTAAATCATGGAGAGCAAGCTGCTTGGAACACCTTCCTAACATTCTTGCTGGAGTCGTTTGGTCTCAGCCATGGTGATTTTCTCTGCTTCCTTTAAAAAAACAACTTCTTGATTGAGCTAATGTCTATGATATATAGCAGTTATATATCATATATAATATAATATGTATAATATGGGAGGAAAAGAAAAAGCAAAACCTACAGATTCATGTTATAAGAGCAGGTGATGAACTTATATTCTACATGGAATCTCTTGATATACATATATATGTATATATATATATACATATATATGTATGTGTATGTATATATACATATATATATGTATGTGTATGTATATATACGTATATGTATATATATGATAACTTTTAAAAAACATGTATGAAATATCCTCAGAGTTTTTTAAGAGAGTGAAAAGACTGGAATGAACTCAAACACCTTATATAATTTTCTAAAAAGTCCATGCCATCACAACTGGTACACTCAAAGGTGATCCTATGCAAATCAAGGCCTCCCTTCTTAAATATTTCTAAGAGTGGATATCGAATCTCAAAATGAGTGCACATTCTTAAAAGTGAGTGTGGAATGATATCCATATGGGGTGTTAGCATTCCTGCAGTATCCTCTATCCCATTCCAAACCTTAGAAGACCTGTCTTCTTTCCCCCTTCCCTCCCCCCACCCTCACATGCACCCCAGGCACGAAACTTCAGATTCTTCTGCTTTCGCTTCCCGGGCTCTGGGATTCCAGGCAGGAGCCACCACATCCAGTTTTAAAAGAGTTTAGCAAAACACCAAAGGCATCAGGTTCTCAGACTTCTCTTCTGATTACACACATGAGCGTGTGGATACACGTGCACACACACTTGCTTGTGTGTAGGTGCTGGTCGGTGCTGTGAAGGCCACTACTGTCAGCTTCCCTAGGCTGAGATCACCTGCAAGACCACTTTTGGTCGTGTCTGTGATGGTTCTTCCAAAAAGGTTAAGCTGAAGAGGAAGATGGGCAGCCCCTTCGCATGGGCTGGAGTTCTGAACTGAATAAAAGAAAACAAAAACTAATTGATGTCATATCCTTATTTTGAAGTCAGTTGTGGTGCCTCATATAGAATTTATTATTATTAAATATACATAATTATACACAATTCCTTCTCCAGCAAAGGCCACTGATTATAAAAGTGAACATGGATTTGATTTCTGTTTGGGGGGGAAAAGAAAAGCTAAGTCTACTTTAACATGTTTCTCAAAATTCTTGGCATGTTCTCCATTTCACAGGCAGAGAGAAATTTTCATAGAGGAGAGTTAGATGAGGTAAGAGAGTAAAGAGAAGTCGGTTTACTAACCCTTCCACTTGTGTTGCTCTATCTTTCCAACCCAATTGCCCGGTAAAAGAAATCTCAACTCAACCAGTAACAATACAAGCTATAAGCCTAGATTGGGCAGATCTCCCACTACACTACTCTATTCCCATCAATATTATCCCATATAACTTGCTGTTTCTCCAGGCCATGAGCAACCTCTCCGTGGATCCTCTGCAGCTCCCCCCCCAAATCCTCCGTCGCTCCTCCCCCTTCCCCTGGAGATCCTTTTCTCCTCCCTCAAACTCTCAGCTCCTTCCCCTTCCTTCTGCCCAATCATTGGCTCAAGCCTTTATTTGAAAAGTTAAGGTGGGGAGAAGGTTCACAAGGCAACTCCTCATCTGCAGCCCCCCCCTAAGGAGTTAGCATCAAAATACAAGTCCCGGGCTATCCACAACAGATACCTTAAATCTGATGATGGAAAACCCCTGCTTCGCTAAGTTGCCAGTGCCCTCCCTTCCTAAATACTGTGCCTCCCTGGGCCCCGTCAGAGCATCTCTTTACTCTGAAGCTTGAGCTTATCTTAATGTTCCTAGCTCTTCACAGAAGCTCACAGTGGGTCTTGAAGCAAGCCCATGTCTGGCATTGTAGGCATGTGCCTCCAGCCTCAGATGAGCCCCTTCCCTCAGCCTCACAGTGCAGCGCTGTCCTTGTAAGCGCTCACACCAGGAAGGATCTCTCTCACCCTCCTGAAAACCTTTACCAGTCCTCTCTTTGCCCTAAGGGGATGATGTTCCCAAGGTAAGTGCCCAGCTCTCCTCTTCCTGCTCCTAACATTCTTTTCACTATTCACTAATCTGAAATCTGTATTAAAAGCAATGGGATAATTATGACATTTCAATATATACATGGCATTAGGGCTTCCCTTTTTCATCTACTTTTTCACAGCTTATATTATGACCAATCCTCCCTGTGATAGTTTGTATATGCTCAGCCCAGGGAGTGGCACTATTAGAAGCTGTGGCCCTGTTGGAGTAGGTGTGTCACTGGGTCTGGGTTTAATATCCTAGTCCTAGCTGCCTGGAAGTTAGTCTTCCACTAGCAGCCTTCAGATGAAGATGTAGAACTCTCAGCTCCTCCTGCACCATACCTGCCTGGATGCTGCCATGCTCCTACCTTGATGATTATGGACTGAACCTCTGAATCTGTAAGCCAACCCTAATTAAATGTTGTTATAAGAATTGCCTTGGTCATGGTGTCTGTTCACAGCAGTAAAACTAAACTAAGATTCCTCAATGCAAGCATGGCCTTCTATCCATTCTGTTTTCCCTCTATCTGCCATTAACCTCACCCTTTTCTCTTTCTCAGCTAGTTTTCCTGAACAGGTATCCTTGACTCATGCCTAAGTTAGGGTTTCTACTGCTGCAGTGAAACACCATGACCACGAAGCAAGTTGGGGGAGGAAAGGGTTTATTCAGCTTACACTTCCACATCGCTGTTCATCTAAAGATGTGTCCCATGTGACTGAGTTTTCATTTATCCAGCTTTATGTTTCAACATTGTTGATCAAGCCATTTCAGAGTCCAGCTCCAGGGCTGTTCCCTCAGCTCATGTATCTGCAATGGCTAATGCTTGAAGCTCCTTTGGCACAAACTTTTCTTTCTCAGGTCCAGCATGTCCCTAGCTGTAGGGCTTCAACTTCTATTATTGTCAACCTATTAGCCAAGAGTACCGGCAGGATTAGCTCCTGATGGGACTGCCTATTGCTTTATGGGAGAATTGTCTCTGAAGCCTCTTCCCTTTTGGGTCACTGGCTCTTCTTCTGGAGAGAGGAATTCGGGATATGCAGAGCTAACGCTCAAAGGAGCATTCACCTAGATGGACATATCCCAGGGTCCAGGGCTCTGGGTTTTCCCAAGCTCAGCCCTTGCAATAGCAAACAGAATTCCTTCAGGAAGCCTTTCCCTATCTCTGAAATTCACCTGCCTCTACTGTCAGCTCTTGATTTTCTTCCTCTTCTCACTGAAGGAAGTAGGACCTCCTTACATGTTTAGTGCTCAACAGTTCATTCATCAGTGACTCTGGGTTTCTCATTATCCCTCCCCAGGGGCTCCACACACCAGTAACAATCATCGAACTCCACTGTTAGAGTTGTTAAGTCCTTATTTTCAAACACTTGAGAGCCATTTCACTGACAAGAACACACTTTTTTCACTGGTAGCTTCCTACGTCATCACGTTCAGGGGTGGATTGAATGAGAATGGCTTCCATAGGCTCTTTATGTTTGAATCCTTGGTCCCCAGCTAGTGGAACTGTTTAGGAAGGGTTAGGAAGTGTGGCCTTGTTGGATGAGATACATCACTAAGGGTAGGCTTTGAGGTTTCACCCTAGTATCTCTCTCTGCCTGCAACTTGCAGATGAGATGTGGGCTCTTCATAAACTGCTCCAGCCCCTTGCCTGTCTGCAACCATGCTCTTGGTCAAGGACTCACCCTCTGAAACTGTAATCAATCCCCGAATTAAATACCTTCTGTTATAAGTTGCCTTGGTCATAGTATTTCTTCACACACAGAACAGAGACTAAAACAACTTCCTGGCAGTATTTCACATCACCTGTCCAACCCTACCTCTTGCTGTTTTCTTTCTCCCACAAACACTCAAGGAATTCTCCAAGGAATCTCTGCTGTATCCAGACTATATATATAATCCATTGTTCAAATTCTCACCCACATAATCCATTGTTCAAAGGATTGTTCACCTCTTGGGAGACTCAGTATGGATTTGTATTCCCGGATTCGATCAGTTCTGGTTTGCAATCCAAGCTTTATTGCTTCTTTTCAAGAATTCAGCAGTTCAATTGATGTAGAAAGCTCATATGAAGATACCACGATATGTTCTACAATGCAAATCTAAGGTATGGCAAGGGTATGATATAATGACCAACTAAAATGCACCCACAGGTGTGTACCAACATCTACAGGCCTCACAAAGCCTCCACCAGTCAGGAGAGTTGAGATGATATCTGAGCAGTGGTGGGACATAGATGAACACAGATGAACTGATGGTTGATTCTTTTGGAGCCGGGGTAGATATAGACTCAAACTCTGACTCTGCTACTCAGCTGGGTGACTGTGAGCAAATTACTGACACTCTGGTTTTCTCACAGTAAACTTATAAGCAGTAAGCCTAACTCACAACATGATACCGAATATTGAATATTGAGTCAGGTAGCATGGTGCATGCCTTTAATCCCAGCACTCAGGAGGAAGATCTCTGTGAGTTCCAGACCTGCCAGAGCTACATAGTGAGACCCTGTCTTCAAAATTCAAAACAAACAAACAAACACACCAGAGAGAGAGAGAGAGAGAGAGAGAGAGAGAGAGAGAGAGAGAGAGAGAGAGAGAGGAAGAAAGTTGGCTGAGATTTCATTGTTATTCTACTGAGGGCATTTTAGGAGCTTAATTGACTAGTGTGTGCAGATCTCCACCTATACAATAGGACCTGCTACCATATAGTAGACGAGATCTCTGGTTCCAAGACGAAGAAGCCCTGCATGCCTCCTCTATCTCTAATGAGCTTTTCTCTCCCACGTGTTTTGATGCTTGCCCCTCTGTGTGTTCAGTGTTCCACTTCTGGTCCAGTTTATAGCACAGAGTTTTTCAGTCCTTTGAATCTCATTTCCTCCCCCACATCGCATTTATCTGTTCTGCCTGTCTTTGATTAGTGCCTTGCTGGGAATCCGCCTAATTAATCTGGCAAAGCAATTAAGGGCAGGGCATTACTAGTTGCTAATGCTGTGCCCCTTCTAGGGAATCCAATGTCCTTTAATAGAAGGCTCCTTAAGTGACACACAGGAGGGACTAATTCAATCATTTCAGAATCCTTACAAGATCAACAATACTGGCGTGACAGTCAGCATCAATGCTACTTGGTGGAGCAGGGCCCCATTTTGTTTCTTGAGACTATCTCCCATTGCTTCGTGAGCAGAATTGTCCCAAGGGCACACCAAGTTGAGCTGTGCAGGAAGAGGCTATCAGAGAGGCCTGTTTCCTGAGACAACGTCCTGGTTCTGGCCTTAGTTCCTCTTATCTGGAGGGGGAAGAGGTCTCTTCTCCACTCTCTCTGCCTCCTTGAGTGTCTTGTTCATCTTATTTCTTTTTCTTGTTGTTGTTGTTGTTTTGTAGTTTTTGTTTGTTTTCGAGACAGGGTTTCTCTGTGTAGCCCTGGCTATCCTGGAACTCACTCTGTAGACCAGGCTGGCCTCGAACTCATCTTATTTCAATAACACTGTTGAAATGCTGCTCCAGTTGGCAGGGTGAACATGGGAGAGTAAGGCCTAAAGAACGAGGCAGACTAAAGTCTCATGCAATAGCCAGCTTTATTCAGAGCATCAGACAATTTATACTCTGAAGGTCAGGAAGAGTCACCTGAGTAAGGTGCTCAACCCACACATGGCAAACACATGGTTTTCCATAGAGACACATAAACGCATAACACTATCCAGTTGTAATGAATAATCTGAAGTGACATCACTCCTATCCACTACACACTGGAGGGCCATGAGAACATGTTCTGAGAACGACCCATGCTATGGAGGACCGGAGATCACATGACTCTTCTCTTGAGTTTTATTACAAGGTTTCAGAAATCTCCTCACATAGCATCATTCATGGGCAGGGTTCTGATACTGGAAGACCTTTTAAAGATACCACTCTGAGAATGCCACACCCTCCTTAAATAATTCTTAGATATCATTACTTTCACAGTAAAATGTGGCTTCCTCAATCTGACACCCACACCCCTTTTTCTGGCCTGTGCTCCCTTCTCCAGGCTTCTACCACTCCAACACACACACACAGCTGATTGAATGACTCTCTCACCTTACCTTGCTTAGCACTCTCAGCTGACAACAGCAGGCAGTCTTCCTCACTCCACTTGAACATACCCCCATCTTCCCATTTCCCCTTTGGCTTTGAATTTGGGTTCTCCAATTTCAGAATTCTGTGATCAGATCTTGACTGTCCTTCTACCTTTACTTTGAAAAAGTGATGTGTTTCTTCTTTTGTTCTCTGGAGCATATCTCTGCTGTGACATTTCCATTTAGAAAACATTCCTTGTTCCTATATCAGGTGAAGTCTTTGAGCATGTAGAGCATATCCCTATTGAGTCTTCATCTTCAGAGAGTCAAGCTAATCCACAAATGTATTCTGAGAGAAATAAGTGTGATCATGAATGTCCAGAATTTAATTAGTATACTGAATCTAACAATCTTAATGAACAATTTATTCAGTTGTTCAGTGACTTCCATTTCAATGTTGGCAAATGGGAATGGAATATCTATGTGCACTTAAGTGAGGTCTTATCTGTCTATGTGCACTTACATGAGGGCTTATCTATCTATATGAACTTAAGTGAGGTCTTATGAGATAAGGCATCCTGCCCCAGACTGGACTCAGAAACACTTTCACACTAGACAGAATTGTTAACTTAGGACTGCATCTCAAGAATCAAGGAAAAATCGAGAATTTGAGGGAAAAAAACAACAACCCTATTTGTGAGGGGCTGTTTGTGCCTCAAACCTGTGATTATAATTTTATATGTTATTTCCAAGACCATTTCTTGGGAGTTTGATTTTGATTGCATATGTTGCAGAGTAATAGTGGTTGATTGCTCAGAACATGTTTTGATTTATATGAATTGAATAGAATCTTTCCTGTAGTAAGTCATAGTTCAAGGACCATTTACCCTGCTGCATGGTTTTAGTAATGAGGATACAGATGTTCCTTTGCTGACAGATTTATATTGTGTTTCTGCTTGTCGTTTGAGAATAGTCTTCAGACTAGGATACATATGTTTGACTCAAATTTGTTGTTGTTTTTGTTGGTGGTGGTGGGGTAGTCGTGGTGTGTGTGTGTGTGTGTGTGTGTGTGTGTGTGTGTGTGTCTTAGTTAGGGTTTCCAATACTGTGGTGAAACACCATGACCAAAGCAACTTGTGGAGGAAAGGATTATTCAGCTATGCTTCAACATCACAGTTTGAAGGAAGTCAGAACAGGAACTCAAACAGGGTAGGAACCCGGAGGCAGGAGCTGGTACGCTATGGAGGGTGCTGCTTACAGGCTTGTTTATCATGGGTTGCTTAGCCTGATTTCTTCTAGAACCCAGGACCATCACCCCAGGGATGCCAATTCCCCCATCAATCATTAATTAAGAAAATACCCCACAGGCTTTCCACAGCCATATCTCATGGAAACATTTTCTCAACTGAAGCTCCCTGGTCTCTGAGGACTGGTTTTTTTTCTTTAGCATTCCTGAAGTCTGTGTGGGAAGAGACCGAGAGTTTGTGTGGAGAGATTTCAATCTGATTCAGCACCTGTATCAGCAAAAGAGATCTGACAGTTCTAGAGACCAGTTCTAGATCAGGGACAGAAGGCAGATTGGTGACTGTAAAGAAATGATGGGTATCATTTCGGGACATGAGGTAGAATGTCAGATTGGAAAACCTGTATGTTGTGTTTGAGTTTCAGAGAGTGCAATGGCAAGATCTTTGGAGAGAGTTCAGCCTAAGCAATTTAGAAATGTAAGTGCAGAATTTATTTCATAGGTCAGGAGTAGAAGCCAGGTGTTTAGTCTGGCTCTGGAAAAATGAGTCAGTGGCCTAGACCAGGTGAGCAGCTGTGAGAGAGTTGGTGGAAAGGCCATATGTATGATTCTGCACATGATACCATGTTCTTTGAAAGCCCATGAAAAATTCTAAATAAAATTTAGGCAAGAGAAGGAGAACAATCCCAAAACTTCCAAAGATGTGTCAAATGAGCTAGACTGTCCTGGTCTTTGTGATGTTTAAATGAGTGTAAAAGCTAAACACTGGGACACACACTTTAACTTATTTGACCTCATTACAATTTCTTTTGTGATACAAGGTATAACTATGTAGCCCTGGCTGTCTTGGAACTCACTATTGTGGACCAGGCTGGCCTAGAACTCACAGAGATATGCCTGCCTCTGCTTCTCGTCATCACTCTTGGCTCATTGCATTCTCATGAAGGAAAATACTAGGATCGTTCTTATTTCATGAGATAAAGAAAAAGGCTAAGAAGCCCACAGTCACAAAGCTAATACAGGATGTAGTTAGAATGTGTAACTACATCCAAATCTATCTTTACCAAACTCGGTGAATTTAACTACTAACCTAAAGTTCTTTCTAAGAATGAACTGTCTAAGGGATTTTCTGAAAATAATCTAGGCCATTCCCCTCTATCCCCAACCCTAAGGACCCTTGGTATATATAAATGATTGCAGGGCCAGAAGCACATGATTTGAATTTATGGCCATGACTTTGGAATCAGGCACAGAAGAGAGGACTGAAGATTTGTTGGTGGATTGTATCTTCCCCAGAAGTCGTAACCCTGGAATCAAGCACATGGCCAGGCACTCTCCAAACACTCTTCAAGGGTACAAAGAAGTAAGTGTGCACTCTGACCTTGTGTTACTGGAGATGAAACCCAGGACATTGAACACATTAGACAAGTGCTTCCCCAGCCCTCAGGCTCTTATTTTCAAATATTGTGGGTTCCATTCCCATGTTCTGTAATCTTACCCACTTCTGTTCCCAGAGTAGTAATTCTGATGCTGCTTTACATTTACAAAACTCCTTTGTTTTGCACTTTCAATTTCAGCTTTCTGTGCTATGGGATAAATGTGACAATTTCCTACTGATTTGCTGACCCAATGCATGTTGCAACCCGCCCACTATGTTCATCCATTTGAAACTGGAATGTAAGCACGTGCTCAACTCCACCCTAAAATTATCATGCTCAACTCCACCCTAAAATCCATATGGCTAGGCATAGCTATGCTGGTTTTTTTTTTTACTGCTTCTGCTACACCTGTCACTCTCCCTCCCCCTCCCTCCCTCTCCCCACTCTCAATCCCCCCCCCACCCCCTGTCCTGCTCCTGGTGCCATGATAGAACTCAGTTTTTCTCATGTGTTTGCTCTCCACTAACAGACCGTGTGTCCTGTCCTGGCTACTGCTTAAAAACCTTTCACTGAGCACCTTGGGTATTTTTCAGTGACAGCATGTTTAGACTGTATGGGACTAGGAGAAAGGAAACAACTATAAAACTCCGGAAAGTGGAGCAGTCTTTAAAGACGAATGGCAGTGCATCTCTGGCATTAAGGATGGTGCTGTGATGTGAAGCAGGGATGCAGAGAACTCCAAGTTAGGGATGCAGAAGAGCTGCCCATCCATCAGAGAAGCCTTCAGGGATGCCTTCCTGATTCATTTATCAAGCTGTGAGGTCTAGCAACTTAGTAGTCATCTGGAAAATATGTAGCTCTTTCGTAAATGACTACAGTTACCTACTAGGGAATAGAAATGCTTCTTAGGTACCAACTTCCCAAACTTTGAAATTGCAACAGACATTGTCATGGGTGTATCTTGTTCCCCTGTTATTGCTTTTGGTTATTGTTTCAGTTTTTTGTTTTTGTTTGTTTGCTGTTTTGTTTTTTGAGACAGGGTCTTACTTTGTAGCTCTGGCTGTCCTGGAACTTACTATGTAGCCTCAAACTCACAGAGATCCACCTGCTTCTGCCTCCCAGTGTTGAGATTAAAGGTATGTGCCACCATGCCTGCCATTTTTTTTTTAATGACAGCAAATACTGATGAACTCGGAAAGAGGTGACCTTATCAAGAACAATATGCCTAACACTGTTGAAACTGTGACTAACTTTGATCTTATTGTTTGTACCATTGTTAACACATGCCAAATACTAGCGCATTTTAAAATGCCAAGTTATCCTATGGTACTCCGGTGGGTCTCTTGTGGCTCTCTAAGGTGCTGGGTATGTGGGATAGGAACCAGGCTTTTGCCAATTCACTTTCTTATTGTCTACTTTTATGCATTCTCAAGAATATGTAATAAAAAGCAATGTCTACATAACTATAAAAGAAGAATGTAAGAGTTACAGAAATTTCAAAGTGATAAAAAAATCATTTTGCTATGGTTTCATACTGACGGGAGCTTTTCATTTGGGGGCGTACATCTTTTGAGAAGGCACCCTGTAGTCTGCCTCACAGATGTGAGTAAGGCATTAGGGTCTAGCCTGATTCCTCTGCTTCATGATTAGCTGTTGGGGGGTATTTTTGTGCCCTGACTTTTGTACCCAGAGATCTGGTTACAGTCATTGGAATTATCATTATTATGAAGTATTTCGGGGGGGGGGGAGCTGGAGAGATGGCTCAGTGGTTAAGAGCATTAAGAGCACTGACTGCTCTTCCAGAGGTCCTGAGTTCAATTCCCAGCAACCACATGGTGGCTCACAACCATCTATAATGGGATCTGGTGCACTCTTCTGGTGTGTCTGAAGAGAGCAATGGTGTACTCATATAGATTAAATAAAATAAATAATTAAAAAATAAATGAAGTATTTCCCGAGTCAGTATTTTGTAAAACATTGTTCTCCATCATCTTCTATTGGTCAAATAAAGAACTGATCAGCCTATAGCTGGGCAGGAGAGCAACAGGCAGGATTTCCGCAAGCCTCGACAGAAGGAGAGGGTTGCAGGGTGGGATAAGGAGATTCACCATTGGACTCGGATGAAGAAGGAAGTGTTGGGGTGAAAACAAGATGGCGGATAACAGGCCACGTGTCTGGGGGTAGGTTATGCCAGAATAGCCAGGTTAGAATAGCTGAATATATGCTCAGCTATAGTGCCTGGAGCTTATTAATAAATATAAAGGTCTCCACGTCATTATTCAAAGCCAATGCAGTCATTGAAAAGCCTGTACTTTTATAAGGGTTTCAGTTTGTCATGGTGAAGGTGTGGCAGAGTTCCAGGCATCAGGAGTATGAGATGGTGAATGTTCCCCACATTAGCATAGATCAGGAGACAGATGCTATATGGGGAATATATAGGGACAGATGCCCTATAGCTGTCAAGACCCACCCTTAATATCCTATCTGCCTCATCTACATTCTAGGCTCCAAAGGTTCTCCAACCTCCTAAATCAAAACCACTAGCTAGAGAAGGTGCTTAAATGCTATAGCCTGTGAGATATTTTACAGCTAAATGATAGCAGGACATATGATATTATTTCCACAGAAAAGTAATTTCCTGTGCTGGGTAACTTTATGTCAACTTGTCACAGGATAAAGTCATCTGAGAGGAGGGAAACTCAATTAGGAAAATACCTACACAAGATTGGGCTGTAGGCTGCATGGCAGTTATTTAAATTAGTGATTGATGTGTGAGGGCCCAAGCAATTGTGGGTGGTGCTACCCCTTGGCTGGGGGTCCTGGGTTCTATAAGAAAGCTGGCTGCGCAAGCTATGGGGAGAAAGGCAGTAAGCAGCGCCCTTCTATAGCTCCTGCCTCCAGGTTCCTGCCCTGCCTGTCCTGACTTCCTTCAGTAATGAACACGGAATATGGAAGCACAAGCCAAATTAAACCCTTTCCTCTGCAACCTGCTTTATGCTCATAGTGTTTCATTACAACCACGGAAACCCGGACTAAGATCAACCCAGAGGATACAAACATGAGGCAAACGTTCAGGAAACTTTAAATAAGTGTCAGATGTCTCAAGCCCCACTTTTAAGGGAGAATATAATTCCAGTTAAGAAAAAAAATGTTCAATTGAAGAGAGTCTAAGAACAGAATGGGAACATGAAATTTCTATAGGTGCATCACATCCATGCAGTGCCTGAAGAGGCCAGAAGAGGGCGTTGGCTCTTCAGGATGGAATTACAGGTGGCTGCAAGCAGCTATTTGGATGGTGAGAACCAAACTTGGGTCCTCTGCAAGAGCAGCGCGTGTTCTTAACTCCTGCAAGTTTTCACAACTACTAAATGTTTATTAAGTGTACTGTGTGCCAGACACTGTCGCAAATGTCTTACAGATCATCACGTTTTAACCTCTTTTAGAACTTACTGTACTAGACTGTATTATCCCCGTCATCTAAGTGTACAGAGTTTGTAACTTCTTTACAGTTAACACAGTGAAGAAGTGTAAGAGCAAAGGGGGCTGTCTCTGCCGCATACACTGTGGGATGCACAGCCATCGTAAGCATGTTCTGGGGAATACTATCTTATTAGCCCCAAGCATATGAGACACCATGTCCCGTAAGTCCTAACATCACAAGCACACACACATGACGTCAACCTAATTATCATGTTTATACAACAGCTTCTTTGGATATAAAGGAAAGCAAGGGGACATTAGTAAGATGGGTGCTGTACCAGGGTCGCGGCTGTCGTTCTAATGCACCCGCGCCTGCGACTGCAGCCTGAGCCTGGCAGACCCCAGGATTCTCAGCCACCTTGCTGATCAGCAGATCATTCTGTGTTAAGTCTTGGTTTCCCACTTACAAACCGAGCGGTTGAATTAGAGTAATGTCTATTCAGATAGTTTTTAAAACTACTTTTATTTGTGTTTTTGGCATTTATGGGGGTCAGATGACAGCTCGTGGTAGTCGATTCCTTCAGCCATGTGGGTCAACCTCAAGTTGTCAGTTTTGGTGGCAAGCAACTATACCGGCTGAGCTGTGTGTGTGTGTGTGTGTGCTTATGTGGTGTGTATATGCAGTGTGTATGTATATATGTGGTGTGTGTGTATATCTGTGCATGTAGTATGTGTGTGTAGATGAGTATGTACGAATGCATATGAGTGTATGTATGTGTTTATGTGGTATGTGTATGTGTGTATATGGTATGTATGTATGTGAATATGTGAATGCATATGTGTGTGTTTATGTGGTATGTGTGTATATGTGTATGTGGTGTGTGCATGTTCTGTGTGTATATGTGTGGATGTATATGTGTGAATCTATGTGTGTATATGGTATGTATGTATGTGAATATGTGAATGCATATGTGCGTTTATGTGTTATGTGTGTATATGTGTATGTGGTGTGTGCATGTGCTGTGTGTATATGTGTGTATGTATATGTATGTGTGAATCTCTGTGTGTGTGGTATGTGTGTGTGTTTATATGGTATATGTATGTGAATATGTGGTATGTGTGTATATGTGTGTATGTGGTGTGTGTGTATGTATATATGTGGTGTGCGTGTATGTATGTATGTGTATGTGCAAATGTATATGTGTGTATGTGGTATATGTGTGTGTTTGTATGTGTGCCTGTGTGTATATGTGTCTCTGTGTGTATATATCTGTGTGTGTGTGCATGCTTCTCTGTGAGTGTGTATGTATATATGTGGTGTGCGTGTATGTATGTGTATATGCAAATGTATATGTGTGTATGTGGTATATGTGTGTGTTTGTATGTGTGCCTGTGTGTATATATCTGTGTGTGTGTGCATGGTTCTCTGTGAGTGTGTATGTGTGGTTCCTACTTTAGTCAGCAGTCCTTGCTTTCACTTACCTGGGGTCCTCTCAGTGCTGCTCTCTAGATCAGCTTTGGTGACAGGAACTCAGACTGTGACTACTCAATTTGCAGTCTTAGATCCAGGCTATCACATCACCCAGCTTGTTAGAAATGCTGACTCTCAGGTCATATCTGAGCCAGTAGAATGAGACTGTCCAGTTAAATGTCATCCCTGTTTAAGTGACTTGTGTTCATGCTGAATCCTAGATGCAACCAGGCACAGATGCTCTGTCATCTGTGGTCTCCCGGCCCACATTCCGCACGACTGCTCAACTGTGGCTTGCAATATGACCTCTATCTCACTCACCCTGCTTTGGTCACCAGATCTAGCTAGTTTGACCTCCTCACTCCCCCTACCTGCGCTTCTGTGGTTGACTGAATTTCCATCTTTCTTTCCGTATCCTCCGGCTCTGTGCCACTTCGAACAAATTGATTTTTCAATCTAAGCCAGTTTCCTCAACCGTAAAATGGGGATCATGATGTTCACTTTCTAGAGCTTTAGAACAGATTAAATGAACTAACAAATGCAAACTTCATGCCATGGCGATTGGCATCATAGACCCTTCACAGTGGCTGCTATTGTCCTGGCTGACTTACGTGTAGTATATCTGTTCCTGTGCTGGGAACAACCCAGGGCCTTGGGTATGGCAAGTGCTATACGACTTAGCGCCTTCAGTCCCTTGTCATCCTTGCCACTGTGATACAGCAGTGAAGTAGCTACTTTTCTCATCACTGTGATCAAGTGTGTGGTGGAGCAGAGCAGGTTACATCATGGAGTTAAGAAAGCAGGAAGAGACCATCACGGTAGAGGGCACAGCAGACAGGCAGGCCTGATGCAGGAGCAGAGGCAGAGAGCTTACTTAAGACACAACCATGAGGCAGAGAAGCAGAGAAGAGGAGAGGCAGAGAGGATTAACAGGGAGCAGTGTAGCCTTTTGAGACTTCAAAGCCCACCTCACTTCAAGGCCACACCTCCCAATTCTCCCAAACAGTTCTACTAACTGGGGACCAAATATTCAAATATATATGTCTATGGAGGCCTGTCTTTCAGATCTCTTTATCCTTTCTGCAGAAGGATGCTATCGTGAAGGCAACCATCTTGGATGAAGGTGTTCACAGGTCCAGGTTGAAGTTATGTTCTCCAAACTGCTTGTCTTGTCCCAGGTGTTTAATGTAGACATCTGTGTAGCCTCATTATAGCTGAGAAAAATGGCAGCCATAGGGTAGCTCTTGGTCCCTCTGATGTTCCAAAGTAGCCTTCCCACTAGCATCTAATGACTGTTGGTTAGGGTTAGGGTTAGGTTTGGGGTTGGGGTTGGGGTTGGGGTTGTTAGTCAACCTGACACAAGCTGGATTCATCTGGGATAAAGGACCCTCAGAGACATCTATAGGAAAGACAGTTTATTAATGATTGATGTGGGAGGGGATAGCCCAATGTAATGGTGCCACTCCTGCGGTGGTGGTCATGGGTTCTATAAGGAAGTAGGCTGAGTCAGCAGCACCCCTCCATGGTTCTTTAGTTCCTGCCCCAGGGTCTTGTCCTGAGTTCCTGCCCTGGCTTTCCTCAGTGTCAGACTGTAATGAGGAAGTGTGAGCCACACAAACCCTTTCTTCCTCAGGTTCCTTTTGGTGTTTATCACAGCAATAGAAAGCAAACCAGGACAACTGTAGCTTTCAAAAGCACCTTGGAAACTTTCAGTTTGAACATAAAAATAGTTTCTCTAAAGCAACTTCAGGGAAATAAAAAATGCTATATAGGCTCCATTTGGCCTTGTCTGCCCCATGGTGTATTTGATGCTCATTCTTTTATAATTAATTATCAGATTTGTTTGGCAAATCCAGGTAAGGACAGCTTGTTGTCTTCTTACCAAACCTTTGGCAAGGTAAGGGCTGTATGGTTGTGAGAATCATTTTCCTTAGACCAGTAAAGATGAGTAGAGAAGCTTAAGAGTCTTGCCCAATGGAATCTTAGCACCAATTTAGATATAATGCTCTTCTTCTTCAGCAATCCCAATAAGGATACAGCTATCGTTGAAAATACCCATCTCCACTACATCCTTAAATGTACCATGTAAACCAGGATGCTTGGAGAGTTATTAATTCAGACATCTGACTGAACAGAGTCCTTTATCCTGCTTTCTCCCAAGCTGCAAATTCCCATTATAGAGGTGAAGGGTCAGGAGAGGCCATGATGAAAAATCTTGTAGAAGAAAATCTCTCTGTTGCCCTGCAGCCAATCACTTCCCTACTGCATAAATCACTGCATTCTGGGGACAGGGGTGGGCGCGGGGTGGGGTGGGTAGAATATGTCAGCTCCAGCTATAACTGTAGTACCAAAGAGAAGGGCTTATTCAAGGTTTCCGACTGTGATGGTTGTTTATTGGCGATCACCTTGACAGCTGAGTGGCTCTTTCAAAATAACAAAATTTAGCGTCATTCCCACGTACATACGTGTTCAGATGCTAGCGTCATTCTGACATGCGTGCCTGGGGCACCATCCTTGTCCCAGTTGCGCATGTGTGAAACTACGTTGCTGTGGTGTTCCATCTCTGCTCGGAACACGCCAGGCCTCTGGCTCCCCTCCGAGGTCCCATGTGGGCAGGCCATGCCTCTTGTTTTTACTACTTTCCGTTTTCTTGCTTCCTGGCTTCAGACAGTCAGGGAAGGACATCACATTTGGCATTGACCACATTGCCCTGTGTTTAGCTTCCTCCGGGACAACACCACTTCTTTTCACCATCTGCTTTCACAGCTCACCTGCACGTCTGCGCTCACGACTCCCGCATAGTCTACAAGTGAAGTGACCCCCAACCCCAGACACTCATGTGTTAGAGACTTGATAGCCAACTGATGGACTTTGGGAAGTGATTGAAACGAGGCCTGGAGCCTTTTCGGTGAATTAATCCCTTGACGTGTTCATAATTTGATGGTTTCATTATTGGGACATGGTGGGTGGGAACTAGAGGGAGTGACTTATTTGGAAGCATAGGGCACTGAAGATGTACCACAGAAGGGGGTATCTTGTTCTCAGGGCTCCTTTCTCTTCTTGCATGGATAAGAAGCATCTTTGAGAGTTGATTCTTTTCCATCGGAAAGTTGAACAGAGCTTTTCCATGTGATGCTTACAGGATTAGACTATAGTACCCACATTTTATACAGTAATAAGCTGACACTAAGGCATGGCCATATTTGGTCAGATACTCTACTGTCTTAAGCATCAGACCTCACCGGGTCCCTGTGACTGAGTCAGAATGAAGTTCACCCCACAGAACTCCTGCTTACAAGGGGAATGAGGTTTTGGTTTCAAATTCCCATGGAACATTTTCCTTTTAGAGATCAACAGGCATATGCTACGGAAGTCCAGACCAGAACCTCCCAGGACCCTTAATTAACAAGGACCCTTAATTAATTCTTTCTTCCTGGCTATAGAAACCAACCCTTCAACCCCGAGGTAACCTTTGTTCAGGTCAGTGGATCTGAGACCCAGGCACATAGAAGAATCCACACAGCATGAAATCTGTTGCTGGTAACACAGCTCCCAGGTGCTTCGACATTGTCTACTTCTTTCTGTACATAAATCCTGTTAGTGTAGTTGTTTGGGTGTGTGTTATGTTCCAGAGTCAATATCGCAGACTTATTTTACTAGAAATTTCAGTAATTCTGTGATTTTTACATTGCTTTCTTCTCCGGGGTACTGTAAATTCCCGGAGCCTTGTTGAAGTTTTAATACGATGCCATTTGAAAGGAATGATCAACTGTATTCAGTGTTTATGTAACACCTGTCATTTTATCGGATAAGTGATTGACAGCTCCTGTATGGAAGAGCAAAGTAATTACATGGGAGTCTGCCAAGAGAGGGGCTCGTTTTATGAATGCCAGCCTGCGTGGTTCAACATGAAAAATGTGACCAAACACCTTGAGTCCCAAGACACCAAAGACTCACTTTCAACACTTGGGTTAAAAGTTACTTTGTTGCCACATAAATGCTAGACCTGGAATCAGAAATTCAACTCAAAAGAAATCCTGGGCGTGAAATCCAGCCCATTCTCACTTACTTTCTTAGAATACATTTATTTGAAGTGTTGCTTTCTAGTAAAGTAGGAAACTAAACCCAGAAGGTAATGTTTGTTTAAAGTCGCTTGAAAGATGGATTCTACAGTCTTAGCTTTTCCAAGTTTAGCTCATAATGATGTTTGTTCCAGTTGTGTCTTTACTTTTAATCAGCACCAAAGCATTATGGTGTGAATGTAGTATGGGGTTTATAATAATGTGAGTTTCTAGATTTAAATATTTTTTTTCTTTCTTTTCTTTCTTTCTTTCTTTCTTTCTTTTTTTGAGAAAGTTTCTTTTATGTCATAGGCAGGCCTTGAACTCACTTTGTATCTAAGGTTACTGTCGTAGTTAGGGTTTTACTGCTATGAACAGATACCATGACCAAGGCAACTCTTATAAGGACATTTAATTGGGGCTGGCTTACAGGTTCAGAGGTTCAGTCCATTATCATCAAGGCAGGAACATGGCAGAATCCAGGCAGGCACAGTACAGGAGGAGCTGAGAGTTCTACATCTTCATCTGAAGACTGCTAGCAGAATACTGACTTCCAGGCAGCTAGGATGTGGGCTTAAAGCCTAAACCCACAGTGACACACCTACTCCAACAGGGCCACACTTTCTAAAAGTGCCACTCCCCAGGCTGAGCATATGCATACCATAACAATTACCTTGAACTCCTTATTCCCCTGCCTCTATCTCTTAAGTACTGGGATTATAGGCATTAGGCATGTGCTACCATGCCTGTCTAACTGAAGAATTTATTATTTCTATGCATGTTAATAAATAGTATAGTTTCTACTTGTGTAAAAATAAGACCACAGTACAATATTATTTTGTAGCCATATGGAAGAAACAGGAAATATGACATTTCAGGTTTGAGAGACTGTGTAGATCAACAGCATCACTCCATGTTGTAAGAGGAAGTTAGAATTGGTTCAACCACTTAACAAAATAAGTCAGCACTATCTTGAGCATTCATATGCCCTAAGGCCACTATGCTCCTTAATATATGTTCAAAGTTTCTTGTAGCAGGGGTCACACTCAAAAATGTTTTAGGAAGTCTATAACAGTAAACAACAACAACAACAACAACAAAACCCAAAAAACCAAAAACCTCCAAACCAAATATAAAAACGACAAGCTAACCAACAAACAGTGGAAATAACAATATGATCAATAATGGTGGAAATGTAAAAATCATCTGTAGATTATTACGCAATGAAAATGAGTGGATTATCACCCCATGTAATAGTTCATGTGAGTCTTAGTAACACTGTTGAATGAGAAAAGCAACTTCTAGACTACACACAATGACTTTCTTTTTGTAAAATTCAAAGACAAAACTAAGCAAAATCTGAGGTACACAGACACATGACATCATCAGCAACAAGAATTTTTAAAAAACAAGCTAGGAATATACTTTGTTTGGACAGTAAGACAAAAATGCCCCCAAAAGGAAAGGTATAGAGCTCATCACTGTTGGGTCTTGGTCCTTGGATCACATTGGGTTGGGGAGACATAAGCAGAGGAAGGAAGGATGACAAAGAACAGGGGTGGCCTCAGACGAGGTCTTATGTAAGGTCTGGTGCCCCTGCAGGGAACAATTTCAGATAACATATAACGTGCACTCACATGTTTGATGAGGTTTCTTTTGAGACTGAATCCTACCATGTTGCCCAGGTTGCCCTCTGACTCACAGAACTCTTGCCTTATATACATGAATTAACATGTCCTGTTTCAGCTAATGTTAGTCATTCACCAAATATTTACTTTAGAATAGTAAGACAATATGTATATATATATATACATATATGCACATACACATATACATATGAAATGACCGAGTGCCCAGCCTTAAATAAGATATAAGTATTGGCTCCATCCTCAACAAAGAATGTCTTTGGTGGAGCAGGTAGGAAGTAAGGCCTATAGGATTGGGAGAGTTGTAAAATGATGTCCCCTGGACATGACATTGCTGTCGCAGTCACAAACTCATAATGCCCATAGGTGCCCTGCATAAGACTTGTCTGAGATCAAGTCCATCCTCATGATAATATGAATGGGTGAGGGGCAAATGAAACCCCATTTCTAGCTTAGAGTATTGTCAGTCAATGGCTGCTGAGGTGAGGAACCAGTCTTCTTCTGAGGTGTAGTCAATAGAAAGTTGCCCATGGTCCAGCAAGTAACTCCATACCCAGGAACATGCAAGCAGCCCTAATTAAACTCAGTGGGTGTTTCTTGGAAAATGACTGGTTTTGGTTTGTGCAGCTCATTGTGGATGCCACCCCTGGGCTGGTGGTCTCCAGTTGTATAAGAAAGCAGGCTGAACAGGTCACAAGAGAATGCTAGTAAGCAGCACCCCCTCCACGACTTGCTTAGTATCTGCCTCCAGGTTCCTGCCTTACTCGAGTTCCTGCAATGACTCCCCTCAGGGATGGTGCTTACCTCGGTATATATAAGATAAAGCAAATCGATTCATTTTACCATGGTAATAGTAAGACAATGTGTTATTATAAAGACATAAAAAAGACATTAAAGTAGGAAGTGATGGGAAAAGGGATTCTAGAGGGGATTTGGGGGTAAATATGTTCAAGATATGTTATCTGTATACATGAATTTGTCAGAAGATGAATAATAATTGCTTAAAAAAGAACAGGTCTGGTTTAGCAGACAAAGGCATTTGCTTGGTTCTGTCCCTGGGACTCACATGGTGGAAGGAGAGAATTATCACAAGTTGCCTTCTGATCTTCACCTCACCCCCATCTCCCTCTCCCTCCCCCCCCCCACATGAATTACACATAAATGTAAATTTAAAATAAAAATTAAAGCAAAAACAAAATGTTACTGTACATTTAATTATTTTATTGAAATATTTCTGATCATAGTTTTCCTCCCCAAACTCCTTCCAGATCCCACCTCCCCACCCATCCAATTCTATACCTCCTTTCTTTCTTCTTTAGAAAATAAATAAGCAAGTAGAAAACAAACAGCAAACAAAAAGAATGATTAAAAGGAAAAAATGCATGAGAAACACACACACACACACACACCACAACCACAACCATCACCATCACCACCACACAAATCATAAAAATACAAAATCAGAGACTATAATATACAAGCAAAATATCAGCAAGGTAAAAAAAATTGCTCAAACAAAGCAATATGAAACAAAAACAAACAAACCAAACCCTCCAAAACTGCCACTGAACTCATTTTGTGTTGACCTTCTATTGCTGGGGACTGGGCTTGTCCTTAAGTATGGTTAAATGAGACTCCATTGGAGAAAAATGGCTTTCCTTTGTGAGCATAACTGGAGATAACTTTTTTTTTTTTTTTGGTTTTTTGAGACAGGGTTTCTCTGTGTAGCCCTGGCTGTCCTGGAACTCACTTTGTAGACCAGGCTGGCCTCAAACTCAGAAATCTGCCTGCCTCTGCCTCCCAAGTGCTGGGATTAAAAAAGGCGTGCGCCACCACCGCCCGAGGAGATAACTTCTTAGATAAGGATGGGCAGTCATGTCCAGTCCCCCTCTCAGTACTGGAACCCCATCTGCATGAAGGCCCTATGCATGCTGCTAAGGTTTCTGTGGGTCCCTTTGTGCATCAGCCCTGATGTGTCTAGAAGGCCTTTTTCCCTTGGTATCTTCCACTCCCCCTGGCCCTTACAATTTTTCAACCTCCCCTTGTGTATCGTTCCCTGAGCCATGAAGGGAAGGGGATTATGGAGACATCCAATTTGGGACTGAATGTTTCCAGGTCTCTCTCAGTACACTGATCTATGAGTGTAGCAGACTGTTGTTAGGAGTCATTTAATTGCTATATTCCTTTAGAAGAACAATAGTGTTTGATTTCTTCTTGGCCAGTGCCCTATCTAGTCCCAGGTTCTTGGCTGCCTAAGCAGTAACAAGCATGGGTTCCATCTCATGGTTGAGCATTAAATCCAACAAGATAGTGGTTGGTTACTTCCATAATGCTTGTGCTACTATTGCACCAGCATATCACACAGGCCGGCCACCATTGTAGATCACGGGCTTGTAGCTGGGTTGGTGGTTACCTTCCTCCACTGGTAGCACGGAAAGCACTTTACAGATCTGTGAACACTGGTCTGTAGGGGTGAAGTCTTTAGTTCGGCACCAGCTCTTGACATCTTCATGTTCAGTGAGGTTTGTGAATGTTGTCTTCAGTAATAGGGTCTTACATTCATTTTGTGGAGAGCAACCAATAGCCATGGGGATAGCCTGAGGTGTTTGGGGATGTCCTTGGGGCCTCTTTGGTGAACAGCTCAATTAGATGGAATCCATTAGTGGCACTTAAAGTTTCACTTGGTGGCAAAAGATGTCTAGCTGGGGCTTTGTCTCCTCCATTATTTGGAGACTGCATTTAGATGTTTTTCACGCAGTATGTATTTTAAGAAGCTTTTGCTATTCCATGTGCTAGTTGTTCCTCCCTGTGTTCTCTCTCTAATCTCCTCTTCTCCTTTTCTGTTTAATCCTCTTCTCCTACTCTAGTTTCCTTCTCCCTCCCCGCCCGCCCCCCCCCCCCCCCCCCCCCCGTTCTCCATACTTCCTTGGATAACTTCCCTCCCCTCTCAGACCCTTACTTAGCCTCTGTAGTTATACAGATTGTAGCATGCCTCTTGGGGTTTAAAAGCTAGGATTCACATGTAAGAGAATACAAACTATACATGTCTTATTTTAGCCTGAGTTATCTCATTCAGGATATTTTTCAACTTTTGGTTTCAGCCATTTAAAGATGAATATCATGACTTCTTTTTTTGTTTGTTTGTTTGTTTTTTAATTTTATTTTATTTTCTAAGTTTTTTTTTTATTTACATCCAAAATCATTTCCCCTTTCCCGTTTCCTCCCTCCCTGAAAGTCCCATAAGCCCCTTTCCCTCCCTCTTTTCCCATTCAACCCCCTCTCACTTCTCTGTCCTGGCATTCCCCTACATCCAGTCTTTCCAGGACCAGGGGTCTCTCCTTCCATCTTTTTAGAAATCTATTGATATGCTGATTGTGTCTAGGGTATTCCGAGATTCTGGGTTAATATCCCCTTATCAGTGACTGCATACCATGTGTGTTCTTTTGTGATTGGGTTACCTCACTAAGGATGATATTTTCAAGTTCTGACCATTTGCCTAGGAATTTCATGAATTCATTGTTTTTAATTGCAGAGTAGTATTCCATTGTGTAAATATACCACATCTTCTGAATCCATTCCTCCGTTGAGGGACATCTGGGTTCTTTCCAGCTTCTGGCTATTATAAATAAGGCTGCTATGAACATAGTGGAGCATGTGTCCTTATTGCATGCAGGTAAAGCTTCTGGGTATATGCCCAGGAGTGGTATAGCTGGATCCTCCGGGAGTGTCATGCCCAGTTTTCTGAGGAACCGCCAGACTGCTTTCCAGAGTGGTTGTACCAGCTTGCAATCCCACCAGCAGTGAAGGAGTGTTCCTCTTTCTCCACATCCTCGCCAACAACTGCTGTCCCCTGTGTTTTTGATCTTAGCCATTCTGACTGGTGTGAGATGGAATCTCAGGGTCATGACTTCATTTTTAAAACACCTGAAGAATATTCTATTATGTAAATGGTGCTCATTTCCATTATCCATCTGTTGATGGACATGCTGGCTATTATGAATGAAGTCGAAATAAACATGGTTGAACAAGAGTCTCTGTAGTGAGTAAAGTGTCCTTTGGGTCTATGTCCAGGAGTGACATAGTTGTATCTTGAGGTAGATCTACGCCCAGCTTTCTGAGGAACTGTCACACTGATTTCCATAGCAGCTAAACAAGCTTGCACTCCCTCAGTAAAGAACTGGTTTTCCCCTGCCTCACATGCTCACCAGTCTGTGCTGCCATTTGTTTTATTGATCTTAGTCATTCTGACTACTATCAGAAGAAACCTCAAAGCAGTTTTGATTTGTATTTCCCTGATGGCTAATGATGTTGAACATTTTTTAAGTGTTTCTCAGACATTTGAGTTTCATCTCTTTAGAATTCTTTGTTTAGCTCTATACGCTATTTTAAATTGGCTTGTTTTCTTGATGTCCAGGTTTTTGAGTTGTTTGGGTATTTTTTTATATTAACCCTTTTCCCTTTCTATAGCCAGCCACTTTTCCCTAATGATGATGGCACTCTCCATACAACCTTTCAGTTCCGTGAGGTCCTGGTTATTCATTATTGTTATTGGTGCCTGTGCTATGGATGTCCTGTTCTGAAAGTCTTTTCCTTTGCCAATCAATTTAAGACTATTTTCCACTTTCTTTTCTATCAGATTCAGTGTATCCGGTCTTATGTTGAGATCGTTGATCCATTTGGAGTTGAATTTTGTGCACAATGATATATATGGACCTATTTGCATTCCTCTACATGAAGCCACCCAGTTTGACCAGCACCATTTGTTGAAGATGCTGTCTTTCTGGCATTTTGCTATTGATGTTGTTAAAAAATCAGGTGTTCATATGTTGTGGGCTTATATCTGGGTTTTCAATTCTATTCCATTGATCTGCATGCCTGTTTGCATGTCTGTTTACATACCAATATCATGATGTTTTTGATTACTATACTCAATAGTGCAACATAAAATTGGGGATGGTTATACATCCAGAAGTTTTTCCTTTATTATTCAGAGTTTTTAAAGCTATTCTCATTGTGTGCGTGTGTGTGTGTGTGTGTGTGTGTGTGTGTGTGTTTACATAGGAAGTTAAAATTTGTCCTCAAGTTTCGTGGAAAATTGTGTTGGAATGTTGAAGGAGATTGTATTGAATCTGCATATTGCTTTTGGTAGGATGGCCATTTTCACCGTTAATCCTAACCATCCATGAGTATAAGGGGTTCTTTCCATTTTTTGATATCTTTTTCAGTTTCTTTCTTCCATCTCTTCAAATTTTTATGAGTCTTTCACTTGTAATGAAGAATGGGAAGGAGAGTGAAAGTGCCTACCTGAGTCCCAGCCCCTTGTGACTCCTTGGGGTCCCATAGAGAGAGTGTGTTTCTAGGTATAAGTGATTGATACAAGGGATGGAAGGGAGGAGGAAAGTCAGTATGAAACACATTCTAGTGGAGTCTACAAGAAATGGAGCTAGGGTGTGATCAGAGGCCCTACAGGCAGTCTGCTACATGGCTGGGTATAAGACTGACAGAAAAAAGTTATTTTAATGACACAGAAGTAACACTCAAGCTCAGGTCTCCCTCTACACAATAGCTATTCTTCCACAGTCACCCACTGTACAACTGAGAACCTTGAACTTGATCCACTAGAGAGGATTTGTTTTTGCATAAAACTTGAGAGTATTACCTAAGCTGGTGGAATTTAATCCTCACTGCAAAGTTTTAAGTAAGAGGGCAGAAATTTAATTCTACTTTGTTTTTACAGGGGTTATACCTTTAGCAGCAAAAAGAATTATATAAAGTCCAGCTTCCATGGCTGTATCTGGATGGCTTCTTAAGAAATGTGTATAAAGAAGCCTGGCATGGAGGCACATGCCGTTAATCCCTGTATTTGCTGGGGTGTAGATCTCTGGCCAGCCTGGTCAACATTGTTATCACTTCTTTTAGGCTCCGCTCAACAGTTACCTAGCAAGAGCCAGGTACAAGCAAGCACTCAAGCTCGCTCTCTCCCTCTTTCCCCACTCTCACTTTCTCTTCCCCCATTTTTTTTTCTCTCCACATGTTCCCAACTGGCCTCTTCCTCTCTTTCCTCTCTCTTTCTGACCTTTTCTGTCCCCTTTCTTTCTCTGTTTCTACTCCCTTCCCAAGACCCCCTTCCAGTGTTCCAAATAAACTTCATTTTATACTATACCTGTCATATGACTGATACCATGTGGGGAGGGGATTGCCTAGGATGGGCCCTGCTGAGGCGCCATGTCCCACTGCATCACAGGGAAGCTTTACAAAACATATCAGACAGCACGTTCCAGGCCAGACAAGGCTGTAGCGTGATACCCTCTCTTAAGAAGAAAGCAGTATGTACAACACACAGGTATAAACACACACACACACACACACACGAACTCTTCTTTCTTACTATATGATTCCTTGCTTACACCACCTCAGGCCTCTTTCAGTAAGAACTGCATTATCAGAAATAGCCCTGCAAGGGTCTGAAAATTGCTAAAGACCCCAGATTCAGACAATATTGAAAAAACAAGGAGTACTTATTCTACAGAAACAGTCAACCATTCTCGAAAATGGCGACCCCAGACAAAGGCAAGCAGACCACCTTATAAGGAACTGGGAGAACTCTCTAGAAGGATTAGGTAATCTAAAATTTCATTGGTGGGTGCTAGGGAGTCCCAGCTGGTCAGTGGTCTGCGTTCCTGTGTCGTGACTGGTTAACCATGTGATAAAATAGGGCTGCTCAGCACAGGGGCCCCATTCTGAGATATTTTCCTGTTTTTTTGTGACTCCCCCAAGCTGTTCTTTGGCAGGGGGTTTTATGACCTTGTTTCTGGATTTTATGGTCTGTTCCTGGAGCTGGTGCCTGAGGCCTTCCTTTTGAAATCAGGCCTGGTCCTTTAATGGAGACAAATGGGGTCTGTGTTGTTTTTCAGCCCCCTACCCTTACACCACCAGACCACAAACTGAGTCAATTCCCTTTTCTTCATAAAGTGGTCTCCCCCAAGAATTTCATTATAGTCATAAAAATGGGCCAGTACAGAACCATAAGGAGTTATGCAAGATGCCGAGAGAGACTCAATGGTCAAACCAGGGAGAAGTATACAAAGGCCAAGACTGCCATTCAAGTAGAGTCAAGAAGAAAGGTGTCAGCATCCAGATGAGTTCAAAGTACACCACATACGAGTGGGCATGGCAACACACCTGAGTAATTTGAGGAAATTTTGGCTGCCAACTGCAGAAAATTATCACTTTTGAAACCATCTGCTTTCATGAAAATTTAAAGAAACCGAGTGAGAAAAGACTAAGCTTTAAAGACATCGTAGAAGTAACCTGTGTGTGATAAACAACGTGAGAATACTAGTAAAACAAAACACATGTTTCTGAAATCTATCTTCTTCCAACTGTAACTAGTTCATTTAAAAAAAAAAACAACACAAAACTGCCAATCACAATTCTATTGACTGGTTTCTGGATGTATTTGCTTGCGTCTGGTAATACGAAATGAGTTAATTAGTACTCCTGTATTATTTTAAGCCTGCAGTTTTTTTCTCAACTTCTTAGCTATACCATGGTTTTTAATATTATTATTAGCATTTATATCCTGGTTTATAATAGGTGTTAAATGCTCTGTGCTTCAGATAAAAATAAGGATTTTTTAAAAAAAAAAATTGGGAACCCAGAAATAAAGAGAAAGATTGCAATGTAATTTTTGTTCCTCATAGAATGGACTAATATAGCTAGAATCCTAGAAAAAAGAAATGCAATGTATGCTATTCTGACGCTTTCCTTTTAAAGGGTAGTGCTATTGAGAAGTGGCATGGGAGGGCTAGTGCTGTTTCTTTTCTTTATTTTTTTTTTCATATAGAAAAAGATAAACCTTGAGATATTTCTAGACTTTTCCTCCTATTCTGTTGGGGGTGCGGCTGCTCCTTCACACAGGGGGAAAAAACTACATTCACATCGGTTTGTTTGGGACCCAGTGCAGAATTCAGCAGCAGAACCCCAACTTAGCAGATCTAATTTCACACTTGGCACTCGTTTCTAAAATTATAACTGGAAAAAGGAGCAAAGATCCGTGTAAATGAATGAACTACGGTACAATGTTCTTTCCAAAATGTTTGTGTTTTGCAACTGTAGTTACATGGATGTCTGCTTCAGGCCATTATAGGTGTGTGTGTGTGTGTGTGTGTGTGTGTATGTATGTGTGTGTGTATGTGTGTATGTGTGTGTGTGTGTATACACATATACATATATTAAGACATGATACTTTAGTTTCTTAATGTCACTGGACTGAGAGATTCTTGGTGACTTCTGACACATGTCTTTGTGTGTTCCTATGAGGCTATTATCAGAGGGATTAGATCTTGAACATACTGATCCAAAGAAGGAATTACTTCTTTTTTGGGGTTTACAAAATGATGGTAACATGGGGGAGGGGTGAAAGGAAGAGGATGGCGCCCACTGGGGTGATGTCTTCCGGGTCTGTATCTTGTTCTCTTCCCTTTTATTCCCGTTTATTTCCTGGTTGCTGTGATGTTAAGTGCTCTGTGATGCCCCCTGCCCTGTCATGATAGGCAGACAGACACCTTTCAAACAATGACCCCCCAAATCAATACTTCTTTCAGTGATTTATGTCAGGCATTCTGTCACAGTGACAGAAAAGCTATTATGAGGTATTAGTGGAGTCTCTTTTCTCATCTTCCAGCAACTGTTCAAAATTGTACTGTAAGGATTTGTTTATTTTATTTTATTTTTCTGCACATCTTTACTGTGCATTTCTGGTATCACTTTCTGGTTTATCTCTGGTTTCCAATATTTGGTTCAAATGAAAATATATGACTTTTTCCTTTGTGGCATTATGTTTTCCGGCTTTCTCATTAAACTCCAACTGGAGTGATTGTAATCTTCTTGTTAAGGCTTTACAAGGAGCCCACTTACATTCTCTCCTAATTTCCTACAAGTATTTTGTTTGTTTGTTTGTTTTTGTCTTTCATGAGCTAACTTCACTTCACACTCTCAGGCTAGTGAGCTCTATAGGAGTCCGTGTCATCCTCTTTGGCAAAATCCTTCATTGCTTTTTATCTATAGTCTAGCCACAAATACTTTTCAAAATCAGGTGGAAATAAATTTCCTCTGTTCTCTAATGTCTGGATAAGTTACTCTTTTGTTCACAGCATCTTCTTTGAATAAATATCCTAGTTGGTTCTTGATTGAGAAAAATTTCCCCCTAAAAAGGATAAAGGCACTGCACTGCTATCTTCTGGCAAACATCACTGTTGTTGCAAAGCCTAGATGCTGCTGATTTTTAGTCCTTTGCAAAGGAGCATCTTTCTGTAAACACTTAGAATGTCCTCTTCACATTGGCACTCTGAGAGTCATGGGGATGTGAGTAAGAGGAGTGGTATTCTCTCGTTAGGCCTGCCTCAAAGGGTGCTGTGAACCATTGTGAGACTAGGGGTTGTATTTAGTGTGTGTGTGTGTGGGGGGGGTTCTTAGTTTTTTGACATAGTTGCAGCCATTGTTAATCAATAAATAAGCTTTAAACCAGAAGGCAGGGCTGTTTGGTGAAGGGAGATAACCTTCCCTGATTCCTCAATAATTTCTTTCACTTCATGTTTTCCATGTTCTGCATGCCTAGTAGGTAGATTTCCTAAATGTTAGCTGTATTACTCATAATTGTTTTGCTCAGGGGGAGGGAAGGGTTGAGACAGAGTCTCTCTTTATAGCATAGGCTAGCCTGGAACTATGTAGCCCAGGATGGTATCAAACCCTCAATCCTCCTGCCTTGGCCCCTCAACAATGAGCTATCTTCATCTCATTTAACCTTTAAAAAAATTCTTCATCATTTTCATCCTTTTATATCTCTGTTCTGTTTCTGAGTGATTTACTTGCCTTTGTTCTTGTGATTTTGCTATATATTTATTTTATTTTGGTAACTGTGTTTTATATTTTTCTTTTATTACTTTTTATTAAAGCAGCTATTTGTATTTTGTGGATGATATTCCTCGTCTGACTAATGCAAATCAGAATTGTCTTTCCTGGTTCTCTGCCAGATAGTTTCATTTCCCAGATATCTATTACTTTTGATCATTTTTTTTATTCTATTTATTTTTCTCATATGTCTAATGAGATTGGTTGTCTATACTCCACTTTGGGAATTTAGCAACCTGGCTAAGAAATTAATGAGAAGAGCTGATGGAAACTTCTCTGCTGTTCTGTAGGCCCATCTCTCACTTCAGCATTCATTACACTATAATTTCTGTGCTCGAGGTTCACACCCACTTCCAGGTGTATGGGTTTCCGGTGCAGGTAGGATGTTCCCAGTCACATCTCTCTCTGTGGCAAAAATTTCATGGTGTTCTCTGGGGCCATCATTTCTCTAAGCCAGCCATACCAGGGGAAAAAACAAGGGTAGTGTTTGAAAGTAGGGAGTAGAGCTGAGGGCTCCTCTCAAGGTGGTGCTCCAGGGAGCACTGCTCCAGGACTCACTCATCATGTGCCTGGTTGTTAAGTGGAAGACTGTGTGCGTGTGGAACATTTGCTCTACCTCTGCTCTGCATGGCTTTGAACATGCTCCTTCTGATGATGCCTCTCTTAGCTTCAACGTATTCATTAGTGTCATCCACAATTTCACCTTTTAAAGCAGTTGATAGCTTCCCTTTCCTGCTTTTAGTATTATTGTGGATCTCCCCAGTAACAGATATCTCTATCCTTACTTCAGAGGAGGCATAAATACAGGTTTTCAGCTAACTTTTAACTCTAGCTTCTGAGTGTTTAATGTTTAAGTTCATGCCCATTTAGCTTGTATCCTTGAACACTATGTAATTTTACAAAGAGAACAGTTCCCCATGGTGGTCAAAGAGCTGAACCAGAGTTGGATGTTTGAGAACAGGCAGACTTCAATACATGGGAAAGGCAGAGTTCAGTACTCAGCAGGTAACTGGGCCAATAGACTAATTTATGGTTCTGTTATCTGAGGAAAAACTCATCCTCTGAAAATGTAGATCAAGACTAACCATTAGTGAGTTTCCCCACACACGTTTTGTGCCAGGAAGGGAATGTAAAAGACTAATTTCTGAGGATCAAATTATCTTTAAGATGGATTAAATCTGATAAGAAAAATTTAAGACCCAGTCAGGTGTGTCTGAAGTGTTAAATAGCATTTGTTATCTGAATAACAACTTCCTATTTTTTTCCTTCTCCTCCTTCTCCTTCCTCTTCTTCTTTCTATTCCTCCTCCACTAATAACTCAGCAAGTAGTATGTATGGTGTCTTAGTTTGGATTTCCATTGCTGTGAAGAGACACCATGACCAAGGCGACTCTCATAAAGGCAAACATTTAGTTGAGACTGGCTTAAAAGTTTCAGTGGTTCAGTCCATTATCATCACGGTGGGAAGCATGGCAGTGTGCAGGTAGACTTGGTGCTGGAGGAGCTGAGAGTTCTACAGCTTGATCTGAAGGCAGCCAGGAGGAGACTGTCTTCCACACTGGGTGAAGCCTGGGCATAGGAGACCTCCAAGCCTGCCTACACAGTGACACACCTCCTCCAACAAGGCCACACCTCCTAATAGTGCCACTCTCTTTGGCCAAGCATTGAAAAACATGAGTTTAAGGGGCCAAACCTATTCAAACCACCACATACGAATTCACAACAACGCTGGATCAGGAAACAGGAAAAAATCCAAAAAGCAGAAATCAGCATCAAAATTAGAAGTTAACATTTCTCCGTGTGTTGTTTCTGTTTTCCTCATGGACAGTGATAAGTCACACACGATTGGCCAGCTGTCTTCAGATCGCCCGCTGTCTAGGTGGCTGGTCGTTAGAGGGCAAATACTTAGTCATCGGTGGTGGGAAGGAATGTAATGTAAGTGAAGATAAGCGATGCATTTGAGATTTAAAAACTTAGGATTTGCCTCTAATCCATTAACCTAAGCTATCTGCATATGGAAAAAAAATGAAATTGGCCCACCAGGAAATGCTTGCATACCTGTTTGCATTCTAGTTGGGCATATATGTGCAAACCAGAATATAGGGGGCTTTTGAGCAACAAAGCAAATAACGTTTGTTGGTTCTGTTGTGGCGAGTGCAATTATGTATACTAACGTCATGAGTGAAGGCTGAGGGAACTGGCTTTGTGTGACTGTGGCAGGCAAACGTATACTCACGGCTTTTAGCAATGCTGATCTAGAGGAAGATTGTCAGGAGGAGGAATGCATGGGAACTCTGTGCACTTAGATTTTGTTCTGATCCTAAAATTGCTGTAAAGAATAGTCTAAAATTGAAGGGACAGGGACCTACCAGGGTGAGGAGGAGGCAGAAGTTTCAACTGGGTTAGGGTTAGGGTTAGGGTTAGGGTTAGGGGCCACAAACAGTTTCATGAACAAGGGCTGATGTACCAAGAACAGGGGTTTGGGACCGCCCTCACCATGGCAGGGAGAGGGTACAGAGCAAGACATCAAGAGCACGTTGAGGAGGAGAGGACCGTGAAGCTTCGGTGGCAAGCTGCGATTGGCAGGTATAATAAAGCCTTGGTGATTGACAGCTCTACATCTTGAGTCCTCCTCCTTCCCCTTTCCCCCTCCCCCCCCAATCCCGTGACTTTCTCCTCATTACTCTGATAAAGGGGCAGAGGTGAAGCCATCTAAAAAAGGAGAGCCAATGTAGAAGAGAGTTGAATGTGCAGCAGGTTTTGAAAACCATTCTACAGAATGAGGCTGGGAAGCATTTCAATGCGAAAAAAAACAAAAAACAAAAAAAGAAAAACAAAACAAAAAAAACCCCGCCACCTTGGGGATTATTTTAAAAATCTAATTTACAAAGGCCACTGGCATTGCTTGGATGTGTTTGTAAATCAGGCAGTTGCTTAAGTCATCTTGAACCGCTGAAGTTATAATTTCCACGAAAGCCTCAAAATACTAAAGCATTAATTGAAAAAGAATACTTTGAAAATCTTGTTTGCAGAGTTCATTTGGCTGAGAAGGATAGGATCAGAGCAGTTTCTTATCTGCAGGAAGAGCTAAGGTTTTGCTTTGCTTTGTTTTTTTTTGGTTTTTTGTTTTTTTTTTTTTTTTTTTTTTTTTTGCATGATTACCCTGGAAAACAAATCTTTCATATGGCAAATGAATGACTCCTTGGTCTGTTGGCTTTATTAAAGGCTATTGCAGTCCTTTTATTTATTATGCTCTCAGTTTCTACTAAACCCTCAAACTTAAATATGAAATGTCCCACATTATTTAATCTTCCAGCTGTTGCTTATCTGCTCTCACAGAGCCAGGCAGGACTGGCAGGGTTAGCTTTTGTTGTAATTGCTGTAAGGTGTCTGTAGCATCTGCAAGGAGCCGTTCTGGCAGAGCAGGGATATGCTGGTCTCTGCTCTTCTCCTGCAGGCTGGCAAATTGGGGTAGTGGGCACAGATACTCCCCCAGGCCCTCCTGCCAAGCCTTAGATCACCTTTACAGAGCAGAGGGTAATTCAATATCAGCATTTCACACCAGCTAATCTTTCCTCTGAGGCAACTGATAAAAGCTGCTGAGAACCGGAGATGCTACCCAGAGATCTGTCTCTGAAGGTCTTTGCTGATTTCAAGGTCAAGTAGGTAATTCATATGCTAGCTTAATGAGAGCAAATGCTACAGAGTTTGGAAGGAAATAGCAGACAGGGGAGAAGTAATATTCTGGTCCCGGTTCTTGGCATACATTATCACATTTCATTCTCCTATCGCCTTGTGACAAGGAGCATTATTTTTCTCTTTTTCTATAAGAAGAAAGATGAACACATAGGGTAACAAATTGAGCCACATGTGGGCATGCGGATGCAAATGTATAGAATTGGGGACCTGGGCTAAACAAAACCTGCCCAGTTTAAGAGCTTGGCACTCCGCATTCCACGGATGCGTGCCTTAGTTCTGCTTGCCTGGCCCACACGGGTCTTCCGAGTTCTCCTCCTGTGTGTTCCATTATTATATTAATTCGAATGTCCTTGTTTGAATGGCAGAGCCAAATGGCTCTCCCTGAAATGATGCTTCTCCATCCCCCCCACAGACGCTGCAGGTCAGCTAGGAAATCCTCATTCTTGTCACGTATGCACACACACACACACACACACACACACACACACACACACACACACAGGTCCACATGCACACACACTGAATTTTGTCAGTGGTAGGATTAATTTAGCCCATTAAGTACCTTCCCACCAGGCTTTTGACTTAACCGAAGTGTCAGAATTCAATGCTAATGTTTTATGAATTACTGTGATAAGCTACGCCTTTGATCCTGTTTTCAAAGTTCACGTTATGACCATCTGGACACTTCCCTCTCTTGGAGGTTTTGGGACAGCAGCCAAAGCAAGTTCAGAATACTGAACAGATCAATATAGTTGAGCACATTACCATAATCCACAGACATTAAAACGTCAATAACTCATTCCCTCCATGAAGCTTACATCAAACAGAAGGCTAGGTGGCACAAGAGATAGATTATTAGGCGATCACCTCTGGGAATGGGTTTCAACAGGCTGAGGTCACTCGCAAAGATGAGTCTCAGGATCTTAACTGTGCCAACTTTGTTTATTGACAACTGCGCTCTGATCACAATCCAAGCGGGCTCACAGCTTTTCCTTGAGAAGGACCGTCCTCCCCGTTTGTCTCAGCAAGCACACTGTGTAGACATAAAAACATTTGCTCTGCATGTCCTATTATTAGTGTCCTATTCCAATACATTTGGATCACAACAATTCACAAAGATGTAGCTTATCAAAGTCATTCCTAATCAGTATGGAGAATTCCAAAACTCAGTGTTTCTCGGGCACCTGTTGTGTGCCTGGCACTATCATAGGTGAGGGTGAGGCAGTGAGGTACTCAGCATACTAGCTGCTCAGTCTTACAGAGCAGTATTGTATTGGGAGACAAAAACAAGAATATATAAACCAAAGACAACCCCAGGTAAGCAGACATGCCCTAATGAACACAACGGTGAGCTTTGAATAATGCATTAACAAAAGTTCAGAGGGGACAGCGGCGTAAAGGTGGAGGCGGGGGCACGGAATAGATTGTGAGAGGCATGCCGAGGGTCCACTGTGCAGGAGCGTAGACATGCCGCAGTTCTGAGAAAGGAGCTCTGCACAGAAAGAAGCAACTGCCTGGGGGAGAGGAAGATAAACCTCCTGACCATGGGGAAGTAAACGCTTCCATAAGGAAGCTTCAATTAGCTGAGTCACAGTACTGGCGTTTTCTCTGACCAGTAAATGTGAGTGTGTGTGTGTGTGTGAGTGTGTGTGTGTGGGGGGGGTCATTTGTGGCAAGGTTTACACGTGGAGGTCAGAGAACAAGGATACTCGTCATTGATCTTTGCCTTTCCACTTCTGATTGAGTCAGGGGTCCCTTGGCTTCTGTGTAAGCCAGGTTAGTTGGCCTACGAGCTTTTAGAGATTTCCATGTCTCTGCTCCCCATTCCTGTAGGCACCTTAGGGTTATGCACAATTCATGCTTTCTGGGAGTATGAACTCAGGCTGTCTGAGTGCACAGCAAGCATCTTTACCCCTTGAGCCTTCCCGCTAGCCCCTACAGCTCACTGGATGGTGAGTTTGTTTCCCGGGAACCATTTGACAATGTCTGGAGATATTTTTGTTTTAGTGACTTTGGAGATGAAGGTGCTACTGGCCCCTACTGGGTAGAAGCTGGAGATGTTAAACACTCTACATTGTTTAGAAAAACCTCCCAAAACAAAGAAACCTAGAATTTCAGCAATGTTGTTGTTGAACAACAGCCACCACCACAACCACCACCACCACCACCACCACCTACACCATCACCACCACCACCACCACCACCACCTCCACCTACACCATCACCACCACCACCTCCACCACCACTACCACCACCTCCACCACCACCACCACCACCACCCAGGGATGACCTTGATGACCTGCACAGCAGTTGATAAGACAAGGAGGGGATCAGAAGGCTGGGGCGAACTCTGAAGGAGTAGTGGATGTTTGGATTAGAACGGCAGCAGTGGTGGTGAAGGAGAGTTGATCTGCTGATGAGTTAGTTGGTCATAGAAAATAAAGGGAAGCCGGGCGGTGGTGGCGCACGCCTTTAATCCCAGCACTTGGGAGGCAGAGGCAGGAGGATTTCTGAATTCGAGGCCAGCCTGGACTACAAAGTGAGGTCCAGGACAGCCAAGGCTACACAGAGAAACCCTGTCTCGAAAAACAAAAAACAACAACAACAAAAAAAAAAAAAAAAGAAAAGAAAAGAAAATAAAGGGAAAGAAGCCAGGGATGATTGATTGTTGACAGTGGAGTCATTAAGGGACAGAACTGTTGAGGGTGAGAGGACAGAGGTCAGAAGCAGAGTGGAAGGTGCCCTTCCCCAGTGGAGCTATCAAGTGAGGAACCTGAAACTAAATACGGGGGCCAGTTGTCCGCATGAAGGCGGTGTCTGAGGCCACAAGCATATATAAGTTACCTAAGAAGGGATGATGGTTAGGAGGAGCAGGAAGGGGGTGTCTTCCCTCCAGTACTAGTTAGGAGCTAAGCTGAGGAGAAACAGCAACAGGGAACCCAGGAGACAGGCAGCTGCAGAATTCTGAAAAACACGGGAAAGGGCAAACCATGCTGTCCTCTATGGAGAATGTTCCAGTAAGGTGAGAGTGACATGAGCCTGGGATTCAGCTGGCTTGCAGGACATCCATGACACAGACCACAGAATCTGTGTTCTTGCTAGAGTATTGAAGAGAGCAAGCATTTGGAGGACTCTTAACCAAAGACTGTGAATTGCTGGCTGGGAGCAGTGGTACCTATCTGTGGTTCTGGTTTGTTTGAAGGCTGAGGTAGGAGGCTCACTTGAGCGTGGGAATTCAAGACTGGGCTAGGAAACATAATTTCTGCTCCATTTCAAAGAAATGAGTTATTTTAATAAATGTTTAATAAATATTGTTTTATGGAGAAGTAGAGAAATGGGGCAAGATTGGGGATTTCAATATATCAAATAAAAAATTTCCCTAGAACCATTGAAAAACCATCAAAACTCTTAGTGGTTTGTAGGCAATTGCAAAGCCACTATATGAAATGGATTTGATTTTAACAACAGAGGAATGTCATCAGTCCATCAGGAGGGCATAAGGCTCACACTCCATGCACCCTCTTTCGTGGTTTTGAAATGATAAAGACCATGTCACTGTCATTTTAAGGTCTTTGGCTTTGGGCAAGTTGCTTAAACTCTTGAAATCTAGCCATCACATTTATAAAATAGTTGGGGCCAGCACCAAGATTAAATAAAATAATGGTAACAAACTATGTGTGTGTCACATACAGGGTCCCCATCGCACTTCCTTGTAGACCTTTCACTGTGGAGTTTTCTGAAGTAGCCATGCCATGGCTGTATGCTGGGACATTGCACGAAGCAATGCTGGTCCCCAGGAGAGGCTGTGCTTCTGTCTGTATTTCCCTTGTGTAGTGGCTGTTCCTGGTTGTCAACTTGACTATATCTGGAATGAACTACAATCAAGAATTGGAAGGCTCACCTATGATCCTAATCTGGAGGCTCAGAGATACAAGTTGCTGACCTGGATCTTGGCATGGAGATCTTGAAGCATAGTGGCTATGAATTCCAGAAGATTAAGACAAGGAGATATACGAGTTCAAGGTTATCTGGGATTAAAGGTGCAGTGGCACACACCTGTAATCTGGGCCACACCCTCTGCTGGAGACTTTTATAAGGTCATTGGAAGAAGACTCACTCATTCTTCCTTCCTTGCTTGTTTGCCTGTGGGACTGAGCAACTGCTAGATCCTTGGACTGCCATCCACAGCTGCTGCTGACCATTGTTGGGGAGTTGGACTACAGATTGTAAGTCATCAACAAATTCCCTAACTATATAGAGACTACCCCTATGCTCTGTGACTCTAGAGAACCCTGACTAATACACCTTGTAATGCCTTCTCACCACATAGAGTACACAGCTCAGAGTGTGATGGATTTTCAAACCATGAAGTTGTTGAGATTGGGCTGTATCCTACTCTAGGTTACTAATTGGTGTATGAGATGGATTCTTTTTCAGACAGTGGCCTCTCTTGGCCTGAAAGACTCTGTTTTTAAAAACTTGTTATTGATTCTTTATGAGTTTCACATCATGCACCCCAGTCCCATTCATTTCTCAGTTCTTTCCTATCTGCTGTCTACCCTGGCAAGCTTCCTGCCCCCCCCAACAAACAAAATTACAAACAAAGTTTAAAAAAATAAAACAAAACAAACCATAGAATACATCTCCTGTGGAAGCTGCGGTATGTCACAGTGTGTCCCACAGTACACTGTTTTTTTTTTTTTTGTTTTGTTTTTTCGTTTTTTGTTTTGCTTTTGTTTTTTTCAAGGCATGGGTTTCTCTGTGTAGTCCTGGCTGTCCTGAAACTCACAGACCAGGCTGGCCTCAAACTCAGAAATCCGCCCAAATGCTGGAATTAAAGGCACGAACCACCACTGCCTGGCTTGTCCACACACCTTCACTTGCAAATGTTCATTGCAGTGAGTCATTGGTCTGGTTCAAGGCCTCTAGATTCTGCTACACCATCAATACTGGATCATTGCTGGGACTCTCCTGTTGTTGTCCTGCGCTGCATATATCCCGTAGCTTTGGATCTGTAGGACCAGCCCTTTCACATATTCTAGCAGTTCCCAGACTGAGGTAGAGGTTGGGGTGGGTCAACTCACAGCCCTGGATCCAGCCCTGGGTGCTGACTGAGCTGGTCAGCTTGTCAGCTCTTCTGTACACACACCACTAGGGTGAGGTCTCCAGCACTGCCCAGGCTAGCTCACCCAATGTCATAGCTGGCAGGGACCAGGGTTAGCTCTTCTCTCTCATGCCCTTGGGGTGAGCTCACCCATCGACATCACTAGAGCTAGCTCTACTGTGCTGCCCAGCAGAGGTGCCAGGCCCGATCTCCCAAGTGCTTCGGCCAGCAAGGGGGCTGGGCCAGCTCTCCCGCTCTCATATGCTCAGAGCTGGCTTTCCTGGGCTTTTGCCATCAGGTCCAGCTCTACTGTGCTGCCGAAGCAAGGTGTAGGGTCCATTCTCGAAAGTGCTGCAATCAGTGAGGGGTAGGGTCAGCTCTGTACAGCTCTTGGACATCTATGTGGTCCTGCCCACAGGACCACATAGGTAGCTGCCCAGACCAGGGATGTATGCATGGTATTTACTGGTAATGAGCTACAGACATTGAAACCCCTGTGCTGCATGGTCAAGGACCCAAACATGGCCCTCAGTAGCAGCACAGGCTGGGACTTCACCATGGCTTCAGGTGGTAGGGAAGGCTACTCATAGAAATCTATTCTTCTCCATCTTCATATCCAGTTCCACCTCTCTTCATAATGCTTTAGTTTCTCTTCCTCTCCCATCTGTCTGACACATACTTGCACACTGTAATGATTCCCACTGCCGGTGGGTCACAAGGCTGGAAGGACTCTGGGTAACCTGCCCGCTCTGTGTGGTGTGACAACAAGAAGACTCCGGGGTGTCCTCTGGCCATGCAGTGTGGCATGGCTGCAGGAGGGCCTCTGTGTGTCTACAGCCTGCCTGTGCAGTGTGGCTGCAGGCTGACCTCTGGATGTCTTCTGCTTACCAACTTGGCCTGGAGGCAGGCAGGTCTCTGGATGCCTTCCTCCTCCGTGCCATGCTGTGTGGTGACAGGCAGGCCTCTGTGTGTTCCCCATCTGCCCACACCTATTGGCATGACTGACTCCATTTTTTTAAAAATATTTTTTAATATGGACAAGTTTGTCAATAGAATCAAATTGAAGACCCAGACATAAATCCACATAGGGAGGTGTAAGACGTTCTGATAGAGGCAGAGAAACATGGAAGCATATAGCAGTGTTTGAAATCATCAGTTTATACTAAATAAATTGATGAACACCTGGTTTTTGATAAAGAGAAACAGAAATATATACTGGGAAAAAGACAGCATCTTCAACAAATGGTTCTGGTCAAACTGGTTGGCCACAGTTGGAAAAATGCAAATAGGCCTATACTTATGCTGTACAAAACTCAACTCCAGATGGGTCAAAGACCTCAAAATAAAATGAGATACAAGAAACCTGATAGAAAAGAAGGTTGAGAATAGGCTTGAACTCATTATCACAGAAAAAGACTTTCTGTAGAGGGCACCATTAATACAGGCACTAAGATCATCAATTAATATATGGGACCTCATGACACTGAAAAGCATCTGTAAGGCATAGGACACCATCACTTGGACAAAGTGGCTGCCTATAGAATGGGAAAAGATTTTTCTTAAACCAACTCCATACTCAGTAGAGGACTAATATCTAAAATAGATAAAGAATTCAAGAACTAGATTTTAAAAAAGCACAAATAATCCAATTAAAATGGGGTACAAATCTCATAGATCAATGACTTTCTTATTCAGTCATCATCAGAGAAGTTCCCTCCTGCAGCAATAGGGAACAAACACAGACCCACAGTCAAACACTACACACAGAGAGAGACCTTGGAACACATAGTTCTAAAGGGGTTGTCTCCATCAAATCCCTCCCCTCAGAGCCCATGGGAAGAGGAGGCAGAAAGGGAAGTGTACATGGGTCTACGCTAGGTCTTTTGCGTATACATTATAGATTTCAGCTTCCTATTTGTATGGGCTCCTGAGTGTGTTAATGAGTGTGTATCTGATTCTTGTGCCTTCACTTAAGGCTCTTTTTCTTATATCAGTTGCCCTGTCCAATTTTGATGTGATGTTTTTTCTTTTCTTTATTTTACATTGTCATGTTTGCGTGTTGTCTTTTAGAAGTCTATAATCAGGATATATTATATGAGAAATGAATCTATTATATTAGTCAGGGTACTCTAGAGTCACGGAACTTGGGGATAGTCTCTATATAGTAAGGGAATTTGTTATGATGACTTACAGTCTGTAGTCCAACTCCCCAACAATGATCAGTTGTGAATGGGAAGTCCAAGGATCTAGTATTTGCTCAGTCCCACAAGGCTAGTAGATTCCAACAGCTGTGCTAGCAAGTAAATGCAAGCAGGGGAAGAAGAATGACTCTTCCTTCTTCCAATGTCCTTATGCTGGTCTCCAGCAGAAGGTGTGGCCCAGATTAAAGGTGTGTATCACCATACCTGGATCTGGGACTTGTTTTGTCCCATGCTGACCTTGAACTCAGAGATCTCCTTACCTTAATTTTCCTGGGATTCATGGCCACTATGCCTTCATCTCCATGCCCCAAGATTCTGGTCAGAAATCTGTCTTCCAGACTCAAGATCTGGATGACAAGTGAACCTTCCAATTCTGGATTGTAGTTCATTACAGATATAGTTAAGTTGACAACCAGGAATAGCCATTGTATCTATTTTCAATAAAAGGGGCTAAAGAGTTAGATTTATCTTTTAATCTGTGTTGCTGCTTTTCCTTTGTATATTTACATGTGTGTATCTTGTGCCTACACCAAGGTCAGAAGAGGGCGTCAGATCCTCTGGAACTGGAGTCATGCATGATTGTGAGCTGCCATGTTGGAGAGCGCTGGGATCTGAAACTGGAAGAACAGCAAGCACTACTGTCTTGGGCCATCTCTCAGCTCTGAAACTCTCCACTTTGTCAACAGCTTTTGAGGACGAAGGCTGACTGTGAAATGGGTAGAAACACAAGTGGCACCATCTGCCCAGTTGCACTCCTGTAGTACAGACCAACAAATGACTTATTCCTAAGAATACAAATGAAGAGTCCCATTCTATACATTTCCCAGGGCATATTAGCGCATGGCATATTGAAATCACATCAGGAAAACCATGCTCGAAACTCACTGGGCAGCTAGGCTGAAGAAAGAAAGGGGCAACACCCTCACGTGATCTGCATCAAGAGATGGACACTTTGCTGGCAGTGACTTTCACCAAATTGTTATGTGACCACTTAGTATATTCATCAAAGAACAGACAGGCAGAGAGCTTTTTATTGTCCCAAGTACTTTCTTTTGTTTCAGTCCCTGCTGTTGATGAGGCCAATTTGAATCCCCATCTCCTTTCTGAACCTGTCATCCATCCATCTGCTCAGTCCCAAGCTTACCCAGAACTTTTACTTGCCTCTGTAGTTCACCTCTAACCCTTCAGCCTTACTCTATGGTCAGCAGCGGTCAATAGCTCAAAGGTTCTCCTGGCTTCTTCTGCAGCTCCGATAGTTTCAACACAACATCATTGGAAATGCTTTGGCCTCTCTGGCCTCTGTGAAACTCCTTGCCTGTTTAATTCTTCATGCCATCCCATTATCAGCACAAATATGTCCATATATACACACATACATATATAATATACATGTATTTACCACGTGATATGTAATACATGACCTGAAAGTTAATATTAAAAACTTAAGATGGGAATATCTGTGTTGGGGCTAGAAAGGTAGCTCAGTGGCTATGAGTATTTCTTCCAAAGGACCTGGGTCACATTGTTAGCACCCATGTGACAACTCACAACCACCTGTAACTACCCAGGGGATCTGGCCTCTGTAGGCACCACCCATGTTGGTGGTACACAGACACACATTCAGGCAAAACATCCACACAAATAAAAACAAACAAACAAGCAAACAGAAACGAAATAAATTAAACATTAAAAAATTTTTGTTGATGCCTGGACCAAAGTTATTAAGAATATTGGGAAATAGTTGGCAAATTGCTGCCAATGAAACTCTCATGCCTTATAAATTTCTTCTCATCCAATAGATTCTGACACTGTGAAAAAACAGAAATAAGTTTGCCTATGTTCTGGCAGAGTATACTCATGACAGAAATATCTAAGTAACATCAAAATGAAGTAAGGTTTGTGCCTGTGGCTTCTGGGGTTTAGTCTATGACATTATGGAAAACCAAATACATAAGCTATGACATCTTTGAAGAGAGAAGTCAACTAAATTTTTGGTTTAAGGTTTACATACTGCCAGGACCTTAAAGCGTTTCCCAATCTTCCAACCATAAATTGAAGGTTTCACTAAGTAAAAAAGAAAAAGACCAACAATTACATTAAACCTTGGATCATTACTACGAATAAGAGTGAGCAGAAGTATTTCTAATCTACAAGATGACTACTGACCCAACACTGAGTTTGCTGTGGTGAAAAGGACATACTAGGTGATTTGTGTTCTCATTATGGGAACACGGAAGACTAGAAGGGATCTGCAGTGCTTAAAGCTTTGTGTATTTTGGGCAAAGTAGTCAGCTCCGGAGCACGAATCCCAGGCTTCCTGTGCTCGTCAGGGGAGAAAGCAGAGTGGTCCACTCCCAGTGCATCATCAGGAGAGCTAAAGGTTTCTGGCTTTGCTTTTAAATTTTAGAAGTTTGTTGTGCTAACTTTTCCTGGAGGTGTGAGCAAATTCACGCTTACTGCAGAGCTCCAAGTAGTACTCAACCTGTGGGTCATCCCCATTTTGGGTTCGAACAACCTTTTCACACAGGTCACCTAAGATCATCGGAAAGCATAGATATTTACATTACGATTCATAGCAGTAGCAAAATTACCATTATGAAGTGGTAATAATGTTATAGTTCGGGGGGGGGGTCACTACAGCATGATGAACTGTATTAAAGGGGCTCAGCATTAGGAAGGTTGAGAACCACTGGGCTAGAATGATGATTCAACAGGAAAGCATTTATCAGGCTTACAAGCATAGGTGAGAAGTTTCTTAGAGGAATGTCAGTGACCCCCAAAATACCTGGCATCTCTTCTAGTTACCACCATGGACAATGCCCACATGACGGCTACATCATGAAATCCCTCTTTCAGTTGACCTCACACATCCCATATATTCTATCATCTCCCAAGCCTGGGATGGGTAGGTGGAAGTAAATTCTGCAAAGCCAGGTCACAATGCTGTATCCCTCCCCTTCCCACTTTATTACTCGCATGTCAATAGTTCCTTTACCATTATAATCTGTAAAGCTCTAGATTGCTCTGCTCAATTAGTGACCACAGCTACTGGGATGAGAGCATTTCTTCTCTAAAATGGAGTCAGGATAATAGATCATCTTGTGTCCTAAGGAAAACAAGTCACATTTCAGCATAGGTAGGAAATATTTACAGAGCAATGTTCATATTTCTTCCCATAAATGTATGTTGACACCGTACTTCAACCCCTAATTTTTTCTGAATGCAGAAAATGGTCCTTAGTTCCACGTTAGGATCTAGCTCTGTAGCTGAAGTTGACCTTGGCCTTCTGATTCTCCTGCCTCCACCCTGGAGTGCTGGGATTTATTGGCACGAGCCACCACAGCTATTTTATTCAGTTTTGGGAATCAAATCCAGGGCTTTGTGCTAGGCAAGAACTCTATTGAGTTACGCACCCCACTAGAACCCAGACTCCAGGTGCTGCTGGGAAAACCCATGCAGTGACCTGTGCAGTCTCTCCCCGCTCACAATAGCCAGGAAGAGCTGAAGACCAGAAGCAACCCCGGCAACCTTTCTCCTCACAGAACTTCCAGTAAGAACCAACCCTCCATCTCTACCATCAGCACTTAGGAACCAAGGGCTGGGGGCACATAGTCCATGTCACATGTCACCTGCTTTCTCAGGTGTGGGATCTCCCGTCCTTGGAAACCTTGATGAGCAGACACCTTACTTTGTCTGGAAGGACTAAGGGTTTGTACTTCAGAATTCCCCCCCTCACCAGCTCTCCGCTGAACTGTCTTCTGAAGTAGTAATAAATCTCTTGCCGGGAGGTCAGTTTGAATCAATGCCTTGTTTTTCTCAAATCCCTTCTCCCCTTCCTTCTTCAAAGGTGACGTGTTCACAGCCCTCCATGTTTTGTTTAACCTATTCCCACACAATCTCAAGTTCTCTTATGTTTCCAGCTGACTTAGAAGAGCAAATAACACCCTTTCCTATAACTTAGAAGAAGGATGCTTAGTGGTGACATGGTACAGCCAAGAATCATGCCCCCAGTGACAAGTCACTCCACACACTCAGGACAAATAAGGAAAGCATCATTATCAGTAGTGCAGCGTACCCAGTTCTGGCTCATGCCCAAGGAGCCACTGGCCATAAATAGAAGATTTTACTGACTTATATAGACCATAGATTTACACATTCCATATATACTGTCATATTTAACTCTCTTTTAGGACCTGGTCCCAGGTTGTACTTTGAATAACTTAAATAGATACAGGAGACTGCAAGTCTGATTACTTGGGCAGATGGGAGATTTACACAGCAAAGATATTGTCAGAATTATTTTTAAAAAGGTTTGTTTGTTTATTTATTTATTATTTTATGCATAGGATTGCTCTTTTCATGACAGAAGAAGGAATCAGATTCCATACAGATGGTTGTGGGTCACCAGGTGGTTGCTGGGATTTGAACTCAGGACCTCTGGAAGTGCAGCTAGTGTTCTTCACTGCAGAGCAGCCTCTCCAGACCCAGAATTCTTTCTCATGTACACCAGTGTTGTGCTTTCCACCCATGTGTTACCTGGGGCCATCTTATCTACCTGATGGAACCAGAATTTTCTTAAGAAGAGAACTGAGGGGTCTGTGGCAGATCAGGACTTAACCTGGTTGCTGCCCTAAGCTGCCTGTTCTATGATAGAGAAATTGGCCTAATGGTTGTAAGCCATCAGGGTTGTTCCTTTGTTAGGGAGTGGAACCTCATGGCAGGGCAATCCTGGTGAAGAAACATTGACAGAAGTGGTCCCTCATCTAGCACTTCTATCCATCAGTAAACTCTAACAGGCCTGGTGAGTGTGTTGCTTGTCTTTGAGGTATGTGATACTTTATATCAGTTCTATTACTTTGAGCGTCTTCTCCATCAATGGGACTATCTTTTCTTCAGCAGTGTTCACATCCACTAGACACCCAGGTCTTCATCATCACGAAGCATCATATTCATCAGACCACGATGACGTCCATCTACTTGGCTGGCTGTAATTCTGTCCTCTGGAGGTGCACAAAGCCAGGCTAGTTCCTCCTTGTGGGCAGACACAGCACAAACATAATTCAGCTCTTCCTAGTAGACAGGGAGGCTGGAGAAAGGTTTGGTATGGTGAGATGCTGCCTCCAGGGGGAAATAAGGTGAGGAGATTGTGGGTGATTTCTTCAGTTAGCAAAAACTGAGTTTCACATGAAGGCTCAGACCCTATGGACAGACTAAGGGATGCGATTTCAATCCTTACAGTTGACAAAAAGAATGTCACATGTTTTCCTATCCCAATCCCAATTCTCTTGTTTAGGTTGAAATGGATGGAGCATTTGAGAAGACTACGTGAATATTCTGGGAAGTACGTAATCAAAGCTGAGGGCGTACTGCCTTCGGAATAAGGCAGAGAACAGACTTTCTAGTGTCTTCCCTCGGAACACATCATGAATGAATCCTGTCTTTGCCATGGAGTTCACTGCATGCTCAAACTTTGGGGCCACAATCTGTGACCCAAGTCAGGTCTGGCTGCCATGCTCAACAAGCCAAGAGTGAGAGACAAATTAATAGTGGGAAGAAAAAACAAAGATTTATTCAATGTGGCCACATTGGGACGAGAGATAAGGATGCTCAGAAAAATCTCTGAAGTGAGGGGGTTTGAAGTAAGATCAAAGTTTACATAAAGGCCAATGATATGCACATCTAAGCCATCCAGGTTGAGGTTTGGTTCCACCCACTACTGACTATCACTGTCTGGGCTTCAGTTCCACCATGTGGGGGGTGGGGGTGGGGAGTCTAACAAGTTGCTAGAACGGCTGGAAATCTCTTTCTTGGAGACAAGTTCTCCCTCTGGCTGGCATCTTTTCCTTCTCCCAGCCTGACATTCCTGGGGTTATTCCCATTTCTTTGGGGTCCATTGTTTCAATAGTCTAATAGCCAGATGGACGACACAAGAACCTCTTTAGATAGAGTATTTTCATTTCAGTCAGGCTGGTTACGACTAAGGCTTTAGAAATCGGAATGGCTCTTCCAAATCCGCTGAATTAACAATGGTGGCAATTAGATAGATTCTGGCTAGAGTTTTCTTCCTTGCAAACTTCTTAAATAGCTTTAGAAAGGGCTTCAAATACCTTTAGTCTCAAGTTGGACATGGGAAGTTTCATAGTCCTCAATATTATCAAAATCTGTTACAAAGGTCTGTCTGTCTGTCTGTCTGTCTCTCTCTCTCTCTCTCTCACACACACACACACACACACACACTAAATATGATAATCTGTTTTTAATACAACAGTGACTTGTCTGGACCTCTTGGCTACCCTTCATTCAAGCAGAAATTCACTTCAGAATGACAAAACTACCAGCAGTATACTGAGTGATGACACACATTCACTGAAAGAAAATAATGACAGGGAGGTGACACTCCAAAAAGATTGTTCCTCTGTGAGTACCCAGACTGTAAAAGTCTCTGTTTCCTCAGATGAAATGATAAAATGAGAGCCACACCCAAGCTGCTCAAATACAGGGCTTGGGCTGAGCCCAGAGCATTTCCTTCTCTGTTCTAACTATCCCTAAGCCCAGGCCTGGAAGTTTTTAGCCTCCATACAATCTAATCTTCTAAGCTAACTGAATCTGACTTCTCTTCATTTCAGACTGAATTGTTCTGCTTGGCCTCATACTAACGTTAGCAATGTAAGGGTCCAAGCATCGCTGGATAATGATACCCCAAGTCTCAAATAGTATGTAACAGCAAAGAACATTTGTTTATTCAGCAGAATCTTCTGCATGCAGGGGTCTCCCCGTTTGAGACTCGAAGGCCCAGCTTTTATTGTCAGGGGAATTCCAGGGAGGGGTATGTGTCCTTCCACCTTGATTGGTTAGCAATATCTCTAGGAATCTGACTGATTCTCTGTCTGGCTAGGCCCTGGAGACTTCCCAGGGGTGCTTACTCATTCTAGCTACTAATTTTTGCTTCAGGCCGGATGATACGATGTCCTCAGATAAGCTGCCCAAGACTGTGGTTGACTGACCACAGATTCCTGGATCTGGGTTTTTATTTCTGGGAAGCTGAAACTTAGGCCTAGCCTCCCAAACTGCCAGTTTGTAGCCTGTCATGGAGTCAGCCTGGCTCTGGCTAACTCAGTCCTCTCAGCTATGTGTTCTAATCTTCTAACCCTCTCATTCTCTGGTTGGTTGTGTCTAGCTTGTTTTCTCTGTAACCTGTCTCATCTCTGTAAAACTGCCCCAGTAAAGCTGCCATACACACACAAACCACCACTCTTCTCTCTCTTCTCTTCTCTTCTCTTCTCTTCTCTTCTCTTCTCTTCTCTTCTCTTCTCTCTCTCTCTCTCTCTCTCGTAGCCTCTCTTTCGCTGTTCTCATAAGAGTTGGGCATATCCTATCTCTGACTCATTCTGTCAAATCTCCCTCTGATTCATCACTTTGTCTGCCCCTCAATTAGACATCACTTTCAAAGATGGCTGTTCATACTGTAATCCATGGCCAGATCATACTGTAAACCAGGGTGTGTCTACATTCTGGATGGATCATATTTTGGATGTGATCTCTTGCCAGAGCAGCCATGTTACTGGATTAAAATTCTTCTACACCAGCCAATGTTGAAGTGAGGTGTAGAGGGGAGGTGGCCTGCAGTTGTACTATATGAATGACTTTTCATATCCAGTGTGGCATACCCACCATTTTGTATGGCTTGGCGCTTAGCTTTGCAAGAGTGTAGTTGTCCTGCTTCTGCCTCTGTAGATGCCATATTAGTTCTATGGAGTGGGAGTCTCATTTTCCACATAGGGAAGAGTATCGACAGTTCCTTTTTACCCATGATACTACACTTGATCTTAGCCAAAAGGCCAAGAAGCAATCGACAGTTCCTTTTTTAGGACCATGTCAAGTCATGCCTCTCCTATAAGATGCTGGTTGCTCTAAGTGGCCAGATACCAGAGCCTGAAGAAATCAGGCTGTCTATCCCCGAAGTGCTCCTCTCTGGGACAGAGTTAGGAAGTGACACTATGTTGTAGCATCACAGGCCCTACTTTATGGTATATGCCTTCTCCATTCTCTTTTGTCATATATCCTATCCCATAATAAGTTACATGGGTGAAACTTGCTACCAACCCTGAAAGAATATAAACGTCTGGTAATTTTCCCTGTCTGGAGCATTTCTCTAAAGGACCTCTTCTGGGTTTCGCCCATCACTGTCTCTTGTGGTTTTCTTTTAAACGATACCTTTGGATGAAACTCCTCTCTAAGCTTTAAAGGGAAACTCTTTTGTTTTGAGTCTCCAAACATGTCACCCCTGCTATAATGTACTGTGTTGGTTTGGATGAGAAAGGCCCCCATAGGCTCATACATTTGAATTCTTGGGCCTTAGTTGGTGGGTCTGTTTGGGAAGGATTAGGAAGTGTGGTCTTGTTGGAGGAGGTGTGTATGTTACTGAGGATTCAAAAGCCCACTGCCTATAGTAGACCAGAGGTGAGCTCTCATCTACTGATCCAGCACTATGGGTGTCTGACCCCATGCTCCCCACCATAATGATCATAGACTCACCCTCTGAAATCATAAGCAAGACCTCCACTAAATGGGTGCTTTCTTTTATAAATTGTCTTGGTTGTGGTGTCTCTTCACAGCAAAAGAAAGTAATTAAGAGATGTACTGAGTCTTTTTAACGCTTCCCCACCTCAAGTCCTGGTCATAGCTCCCATGGTCAGGAGACTCTCCAAATAACACTTGCTCTTGAGGATAACTTGTGGTGTTCCTTGTTCAAAACAAGACACATGTTGCTTTTTTCTTCTTTCTAACATGGACATTTTCTCTTTTTTGGTCATAATTTTATATTATCTTCTCTCTTATGTC